>VOQJ01015936.1:0-20190 GCA_015052665.1 Apistogramma diplotaenia
ACACACACTGTCACACACACACACACACACACACACACACACACACACACACACACACACAAACCTCCAGCATGATCACAGTTAACCTAATTCACATACAGTGGAGGATTATTTTTATTAGTCTTATTTCTAATGTTAATAGCTCTTTGATCTGTTTTAATATGCTTAAAGCCCATAAGCAATATTTCAAAGGCATACAATAAATATAAGAATGTAAGTGAATAGATTTTGTGACAGAATCAATGTTTAAAATCAATAAATACAAATTAAAAAGCTGCAGATCAAGAGCAAAGGGTGGATCTCTCCGGATGCTCATATATTAGCAAACTGTCAATCATTAAGTAGCCGCTCCCTAAACCGTATCCTGCTTTATTGTCTATTGTACTTTAACAATAGAAACTAACAGTAAAGACCATAAACACACTAAAAATGTTCATTCATTCAATAAAACAAATGAGAAGTGTCTTTTTTTTTTTCCTGTACACTTGTTTTTGCAGCTAGAGGAGTCTCCTCCTGCTGTCCACTGGAAAGAGATTCTAAGACACTGGCTTTACTTTGCTGAAATGAAGGATGTATTCTATATTTTATACTGTATACATTTTGTGTCAAAAATGATTGATGGGCCAGTAGGGTATTAAAATGCTCGGGCTTGGTGGAAACTGGAAGAAACTTTGAATCTACACTCATCAGCCATGTTGATGGACCCCACTTTCCCTCTGAATCGCTTCAGAGTCCCACGTTTTTAGATAAACCAGGTAATGGCTGTTTAGGTTGTACTCGGTGCAGGCGCTGCTGCCTTGCATCATCTCCGAACACAACCGCCTCCCCTCCCCACTCTCCCGGTGGCCTGCGTTCACACTGTACTTAACGATTTGGGCCCGAGCACTCATTACGTTGTCTCGCCATCACAACTCCTTGCTCACGCTTGCTATCTCTTTCATGCACAAAGGCTTTTGGAAAGCACTCTTGCAGAGCACAATAATGTTAATGATCTTGTGCATTTTGTAGCTAAATTGAGGAAGTGGTGACACTGGATGTTGGGGATCAGATGCACTCAGGTACTCTATGGCTTGCCTATTGTAACTGCACCCTTAGTCCTGACCACACAGTGGTTTTTAAACCACCTTCAAATCTCTCTCCAAAGGATCTGGCAAAAAAACAAAACATAAAACAGCATCATGACAGCATCATGACAGCATATAGAAAACACACAGTGTGACGAGGGCAAGATGACACACTGCACAAAAGAACATGGAACAGATATTTGATTAGAATTCAGAATAAAAAAAAACCCACACAGATTTGTATTGTTATTAATGTGATTAATAAGTAAGTGAATAAAAGACATCTGCTGTGGTTTTAATTGCATCCTTTCTTATTCCAGTCACTGACTTGTTTCTTCTTTTTACATCTCACACTGTTAGTGAGAGAACAAAGGGCTTACTGCATGAATTCTCTTCACAGGCACAGAATTAGCCCTTTCACATTTATCTCCAGCTCAGGGTATGACAACTATAGATCCTCTCTCCTTTGCACAAGACAAATGACCTTATTACCACAGCGGACCATTCAAAATAGGATCATGTCAGGCATGGCAAAACGCTTCTGAGAAAATACAGACCTGCTCTGCGAGCCGTGCACTGTTTCTCGGGGAAACCATCAAAAGCACATTTTACAGACCAAACGAGTTTTAGAGCTTGTTTGGGCTTTCAACACACATCAAGGGTCTCATCCAGAACCACTGGTGGACTAGAGCAACACTGTCTATTTTTGTATAATTCAACACAGCCCAGACCTTTGTAAAAGAGAGAAGATTTGCTGCCGAGGACACATTTGTTTCGCCATAATGAAGTTTTTCTGTGTACTGACAGAGATGCCTGGAGGGCAGCAGTCCTCCTCTGGTGTGCTGAGTATCTCTGTAGGTGTGTATGGGCTTTTCCCCTTGTGTTGTCATAGCTCCAAGGGGGGCAGGAGAGATAGGCCGGGCACACAATGTTCCCCCTTGAGGAAAATTAGCATCTGCATGCATAATTATGGGATGGGATGCTCAGGATTCATGATCGTTTGCTATGTACATAAAGCCCTGAAGCAGTCTAAATTATCTACAGGTCACTATAACTTGCCTTGTTAAATAATTCATGCTTGCAGCTGTGCGCATAAGTATGTTTGATGCCGTGAAACGTTGTCAAGCTCCAAACTGTTTAATAACAGTTCTGCTCTGTTAGCAATCAATTTCAAGCAACTTAAGGGGAAGTTGGGATCACTCTGACCTCCGAAGGTCGCACACGTTATAGTCCTTTTAGAGAGCAGAGCCCATTGATTTGGATCTGGACAGATCTGCTGAGAACAGTAAGGTCTAATGAGCCCAACATGCATTAGTGTCCAATCACAAACTATCAAGCCTGATTCACAATGGCAGACCTTAATAGCATAACTGATAGGCTAATAGACCAATCATATTTATGTCAGTCATCCAAAATAGGCTTTCTCTTTACAAGGGAATCGATTGATTTACATAAAGATGGATGGAAGGAAGGTCAGAGTTTACACATTATTGCAAAAGGAAAATTGAGAGGAGTTTTAAAGTTTCTCTGTGGAAATTGCACATATTATAGACTGAATATTAACTGCAATGAGGAACCGTGAAGCATCACAGAATAACTGAGGAGTCCCCAGTGTGATAAACAAGATGGATACATCTTTGATCCTTATATTCAAAGGAAGCAGCTGGATTAAGCCCACAGATGGGATTTTTCAGGGGGGTGACTATGCACGTGAGCACAGCTGATCTGCATGCATGAAAGCATCATCAATCAATGTTCATCATCAATTGCATCTGCAAGCTCCTTTACAGCCCTCCTCTGCCCCAGCTCCTTTTCTTGGTGTTGTGTCTGATTCCATCATTGTCATGTTTGTTGTCAGTAGTGCATGAAGCTCTGTTTTGTAGGGTGGTCTCGATGCCGCTCCCTCTGCCTCAGGCTTTTCATGCACATAAGAACGGAGAAATACCCGAAGTCATCCTGCCAAATATAGATTAGTGCAAATGGAGATGATAGTTTTATTTTGACTTCAGTGGTCCCGAGTGAAGTTGATTTTTAGCACTTGGTGACATGTTTCCACAGTTCTGATGCACTGAAAATAACAAGACATTTCTTTTAATCAGAAAGGTGGCACACGAGTTAGAAACACAACACCTAACAAAGGTTTCATATGCAACAGGAGTAGTTTGGTGTTTTCCGAAGACATAAAAATAGGAAGCTCCACCCTAATGCTGCCTGAAAATTCTATCTGGGGACAATAAAGTGCCAGGCCTCATAGGTGGAAGCGTTGTGGGCGCACGCTTCGTCAACAGAGTGCTTCACAGCACAGATTTAGCCTAAGTGAACTTGTTTTCATTTGAGTGACTCGTCAGATCATTCATCCTGGCTTTTGCCCCTCAGGTGAGCCGCACTCCTCACTCGATGTTTATGCAGCATGTCAACACCTGACAGCAGACCAAACAGGGCTGGCAGTTGGTTTTCTCTTTGCCTGATCGGTCTGGACTGTTGGCCCACAGCTGAAGGTCAGAATAGGGCAAACGCAGACACACCCTCATTCGCATGAAAAATCGGGACAATTTAGAAGAAGATTTACGGAGGAGCCGCGAGACATCTGGAAGGCTGCAGGATGGTGAGAGAGGTCCAATTAGACAGAAAATGACCATAACATCTGAATATGTAAACTCGTCACTATAATTATTGTTTAATTAAATGACATTTATTATAAGTTCATCTGCCTATTTAATCCACTTTTCATTATTGTCTTCTGAGATTTCAGAGGATCTTCAGGAGCCTGGTGGGGATTTGAGTTTAGTATCACGTAATAACACATGAAGCCACGCTGTCAGTCTTTTCATTCTAGTGTCACTTTCCTGAACCGAAAGACTCGGTACCACCAAGTTATGGCAACAAATTTTCACCCTGACAAGTGGTGCACTCAAGTGCCACCTCCTTTGTGTTTTCAAAGCTCGTATGAGAGCTAAACAAAACTCTGTCTCGGCTAAGCTCTTTAACGGAGACAAAGCGGTTGTCATTTTTCCTAACTCCACCTAATTCCCCTAAATGTCACAGGAATGCGTTCGGCTGGTGCTGAACGTTCGTAATGCTGTTTCCCTCTTGGGAGTTCTTGTCTTTTTTTCTTTTTAATCGATGCTTTATCTCGGCTTTTTTTAACAGTATATTTTCTCCACAGGATGTAATCAGGCAGGTAAGATTCAGTTCAGGTCATAAGTTTACGGTTGTTTTCCTTCGCCTTAAATGTCGCCACCAGGAAAACCAGCAAACAAAGTGACAGTGAGCAGCAGCGCCTTAGGATCCTTGTCACCTCGCAAGCTGTTTCTACATCTAATTGAAAGAAATATAGATATCATATCTGGAATCCGAGTAGGTTTCTGACTTCCACCCTCTTGTCTCGTGCAGTTTTGCAGATCGCCTGCAGTTCTGCCTTCCTACAGGAATGTCATTTCTAAACAAGTGTGGTTATTTCTCAGCACTCCCTCATGGGATAACTAACAGCTTGTTCAGTCAAGGGTTATCAGCTGCAGATGGCTGAATACAATAAACATGATCAAACATGGGGGTGGGTATTTTGAGACTGTTCGCCTTAAGCCAAGTCATAAGAAGACGAAATCCCACCCTCTTGCAAGATTTTCCTCATTTTCTCTCCAAATAATTTGAAGTGTTTTGCGTCAGTTTGACCTTTTATATCAAGCGCACCTCATGATTGAATGTCTTCTTTCACAGCAGTGAAGGCACAGCTCCTTTACCAGCTATAAACAATCTAACTTGTGTAACGAGATGTGTGGTCTGCCCCTCACTATTAATGGCTCCTATAAATCACCTATTTATCTAAGCTCGCGAGTAATGCTGAGTCTCAGCCTTTCTGTCTGCCTACAGCGAGCCACCTTCAAGCCTGTCCAGTAATCTTGATTAATTTTGTTTACCTCAGAGCAGTCGTTATAGAGAATGGCCCCTATAATTTTAGCAGACAACTTCTTGAAGTTAGGAGTTTGACCTCGATCTCGCGCGGCTCTTTCCACTCGGGGTTACTGCCTTTTAAGTGATTTGAAACTGAGAAATATTTATAAGACTCATTTTTTTCTATTGTGATTTGGTTAATGTGGCTTTTCTCCTGCTGCAGCGTGAACTGTCTTCAGGTAGATTACAAGTCTCTGTATTTGTCATTCAAGAGAGCGCATAACTTAGCATTTCAAAGATGATTACACAGCAGCAAAGATAATATAGCATGCCGCTTTTTTCCCCTAAATCTGTGGAACGATGAAAAAAAGACTGCCTGCTCTCCAACCCTGCATCTCCATTTGCCTAATAATCATGTAGGAGAGGATCCCACTACAGCGACAATGCCGCCTGATTGTACGGTCCTCGGTATTAACAGAGGTGGCTTGTGCCGAGCCTTGCTCATGTCTCATCAGCTAAAACTCTTTTGTGCATAGATAATACTTTAAAGACTGCATTTATTTGTATAAAACCATTCTGCAGCTAATCCACTTTCACCTCATCCACTCACGCATCACCGACAGAAAATGCGGGATACGAATCTGTCCACTTATGTGCCGTTTTGCTCACTTAGACAAAGGTCGATTGACATCTCTGATTTGCTACAGTATTATGACAGTTTCTCTTCTGTGGTTCAGCGAATGGAAAAGAGTAAAGAAAGCACTTGATCAGTGCTCTTCTTCTGCAGCTGCAGTGTTTATAAAATAATCATCATATTTTAGCTCAGAAAGCACAGAACAGAGTGGAGCAGGCAGCACTGAGAGCACGTATGACAGTCAGGTACAGCATGAAATTAGGAGCAAAGGTGGAGGTTGCAAAGTGGTTTGTAGACATGCAGCCACTGTGGGCTTAAACAGTTCAATAGGGTTCTGTGTATGAGATTCGCCAATTAAATGCATATAAAGGCAGCAGCTGATGTGGGATGGCCCTGAGATCATCTGACCTGTTGGGAATTTGGGAATATTGATTGATTTCTTTGTGTTTATCACTGAAAATGCACTTGTTTCTTTGGACTTTTCCTTTATGGCTGAAGATCACAGTATTTCCTGTAACATTTATTTGCCCAAAATGTCAGACAACAAAGGGGAGAAACATAAGAGATCCAGAAGAGAAAACCCTCAGTGCTTGGCCCTGCCACTCCCCTCCTACATTGATTTCAAATGGAGCGGTGTAATAGACCAATTTCAGCTCTGCCTGGAGCAAACCAGTCCCTTTATTCGTGTACTCTGGCCTCTTCCTCTTAGGCCAAATTGCACAGGGAGTGATTCCCCCCTCCCTGGCAGGATTAAATGAAAGAAGATGGTAGCGCACTAAGGTTTCTGGATAGGCACAGCAGAGAACCCACATTATGGATGGTAATGGAATGTTTGTATGCTCGGCTCCCGCCCCGCCTCATATTGTTCATCCTGTGGGCTCTCTGGGAGCTGCACCTCACTCCAAGGTCACACCGGCTTAGCTGGGGTCCACGCTACAGTATCTGGGTCCCTCTGGTGGAGTAGGGTAGGTCCAATCACAGAGAAAGCTGCGGTAATAAGTTCTGCTTTATCTGGCTGTACACAGAGAGGAGGAGGACAGAAGAGGATTGGGATTCAGACCACCGTGTGTGTGTGTGTTTAATGCAACTAGTGTAATATAGATGTTCACCCAGGCTCTAATAACAAGTGTATTTCATAGTGCTCTTCATTCTTATTGTTACGATTCACTCATTTATAAACCTCTAGCATGGATGTGGTGTAATTAAAAGTAGTTCTACAGGGTTTTTCTTGGTTTGAGTGGACCTGTGAGAGGTGACCATAAGCATCATTGGTACCCAAACAGTAATTATTGATATTGTTACATACACTAACTGACACATTTATTGATACTAGCAGACATATTTTAAGAGTTAACTGTTGTTATATCTAATTCTGATACATTAGTAACCTAATATACTAAGCAGGTACAGTATGAGGGTGTGATAACATGATCACAGTGGTACTGTAACTGTGCTATAAAGGATAAACAGCTATGAGCAATACCACACTCGTTATCTCTAGCTGTCAGTGCAGGAAGTCGAGGAAATGAAGGAATGAAAACTGTCCATTTAAAGGGTAGGAGTCAGCCTCGTTGAAGGCTCGAGGCTCTGTGCTGGTTTGAAATCTCCACCATGGATGTAAGCGCGTCACCAATGATTATGTACAATAAGTGGGAACATGTTCATTGATGCCTTCGTAGAAGGTGCCGAGGGCTCCTGCAGGGGCAGGTGCAGCCTTATGCAGGATGGCCTTGGTGTTGGTCAGACAAGTCTAATGATGATTAAGCATCAGCATCTTTGCCATTATAACAGAATGGTTAATGTTTAAACTCTTGGGTGTGAGAGAGTTAATGTTGCATTAATACTGATGACAGCATTGTTTGTTCAGGTGCTTTTCAATACTTCAGATATGTGTAGTCTGGAACCTGAAATGATATAATACAGGTCCTTGTTACCCAGCCACAGTTCTGACAAAAATGCATATTAATTTTGTCAGAACTGGAGGATACTGGATCAGTTATGTTCTTCCTCTGATGGCGCTCCTGAGTGAATCCAAACAAGCGTGGTAGATTTAAAGCACAGTAAACCTCAAAGGGTTTTAGATAACAGAACCCAGTAGAAGCATATCTGCTGTATGAGATAAGAGATAATGCACAAGGAAAGCAAAGCCTTCACCAAGTGTAACAAAGGAGGTGAGGTGGAAATTTCTTAAAACACACAGTGCCGCAGTACTGTATGTAAAAAAATAGTGCAACACCAGGAAGATTATCACTTAGTTTGTATTTATTTAACCGTCATGCAACATCAAGGTCTCTGGAGACTGTCTTCATCAAAGGTGACCCGACCACATCCCGACAGTTAACATGACTGCACATGTTAACACAGGAAAACAGGAGTTTGATAGCATCAGAGCTTGACACAGATACTTTCCACTTGACAGCAGATTTTAAATCTAGTCCTATACCAGTGCTTTCAAATCGTGTTTGTCTTAGATTGTCAATTCTTCCAAGTTAAGGTGCTTAAAATGAAGAACAGACTCTGGGGATATTTAAGTAAGCTCTGGGGGCTTGCATATCTGTGTGATTATGAAGCAGTTCTCACTGCATTCATCTAATGACTTGATTGGATTCAGAGTCCCTGCAAAAGTCCAGGTCGGGTATAACTTTGATAATTACCAGACCTAGAAAATTGGATCTCATTACCTTTGGAAAGAACCTCTTTGTTTTCATCTGTGCAAACTGGCAGCTAGTCTTACTTCATGATTTACTGTATATATATATATGCAAGTGGGTTTTGAACAAGACAAAAAAAAATTTCCCCAAATGTCAGAATTCTGCACAAATATTTTATAATTTATGCATAGTGGTCTGTGTTTATGAGTTCCTTTTAAAAAGCCAACTCTTCTCAGCCGCCCCTTGTGTAGCTGCATTAGTGCTGTCAGATGGGGAGCAGCAGTGAGGATTTGGACAGCCTGCTTTTGTGTGCTTTGACCTCAACTGGACTAGAGAGTTTGGCTCTGCGTGGCGGCAGTCGGCTGGCCTCTTCTCTGCCTGATCGGATTGGGCCGCAATTGAATGACACAACTGCTTGCCGGCGCCCAGCGGAGGCCGGCTGGCATTCTGTTCGTGCCAAACTGGCTCTCTCCTGAGATGTCTCGCTGGGAACATATCCCTCCAGTCCAGCTCCACCTCTCAAATCTCCTGCTGTTTACCAAAAATAAGAATTATCACAGCAGCTCAATCTGGGCTCAAGTTGTCACTTCTCTTTGTTTAAATTACCAAATGGCACTAACGCATAACTAATTAAGCAGCTATTTTAAGTCTAAAACTATATATTTTTAAATAATAATAATAATCAGGGCCTGAGAGACGGGGTGGTGGACAATTAAAAGTGATCTGAAAGCCCTGTATTTTTTTTTCTATTATTTTTCTATTCTATTTTCTATTAGTTTCTATTAGTTTATGTGGGTCCTCAGTTCAGCCTCTGTTTGAAATAACCCATTCAGCTCCATTCCCCCTTCCTTTAAGCCTGCTCTCTTCTGATTGGCAAACCTTCACAAACAAAAGATCCATTTTAATGAGAGCATCCAGGATTTTAATAGTAGCATAATATATTTAATTTGCTCATTATAGATCTATTCAGTGCATCGTAGCATTTACACAATGAAGTTTTGAAAGCTCCTTTAAACAACTTCTTTGTGATGTTCTTGAGTTTGCCCACTTGGCTGGCTGAGGCACTCTGCTTTCTAACCAGAAGAGGGCAAATGAAAGGCGTCACAATGGGTTGCTGCTGGGGAGGGATGTCAGAAAAGATTCCACGCTGGTGCTGGCAAGCCCTGACGTTCCATCCTCCCTAAGAAGAAAGTAATTGGCCTCCTAATTGCTCTCCGAGGCATGTTTCACTGACCGAGCCAGTTCCCGGGACTGCCCTCTGCCTCAGAACAAGTCCAGTGTCCGCCTTGTGTGATCTGACCTGAACGGAAAAGCAGGACCGTCTTCTTCTTCTGGCTTCTTCCTTCCTTGGTGTTTTATTATTATTTCCATCAGTCATGTCTGCAGCTCTGTTTGCGTCCCTCAGGGGGGCGCTCTCTTCTCCAGCCAAATGTCCGCGTCACTGAACTGTTAGATCACACGCGGATCAACAGGTATTATATTTCTGAAGCCATTTTAAGCATCGCCACTGGAGACACGCCTTCATGATTTTGTCTATTGATTTTCATTAAAAAAAAATTCCTCTCTAAGCTTGCAACTATGTTAAGTAATATTAACTGAACTTTTTCGTTTCCTCCTGCCTGGCAAAGCTGAAATCCGGGGGAAAAGGAAAAGAAGATGTGATACTGCATTTCTCTTTTCATTATGCAGAACATAGTAATGGTTATATTATTATTATTACAACCTTTAGGAAAATGTCATGGGTAGTAAGTTGAAAAGAAGGTTGAGAGAACCTCAGGGAGAACAAAAGGGAAAGAATCCCTCTTCCAGAACAGCCAGATATGAAATGCATTTCACATTTATAGAACATCTGATTTCAGGAACCAATCCGATGTCACCTGATGACTCAGGAGATGACAGTGAATATTTTGGGGTTTCTGGTTTAACCAGCTCCTATCTGGGTCACAACCACAACATTTATTATAAACATATAGTACACACCGTCTCGTTTTGAGAGCCAAAGCACAGGGAAAAGTTTTGGGAGACACATACACACGGCACATGCTAGTCACCAACATTCGGCTTAAACTCTACACACACTGATGATCGCGTGATAAAAATCATATTCTTTTTTTCCCCCTCTTTTAATCAAAGCATGTTTACTTTTACAATGTGGCTGCTAGTTCTGCTGTGAATATGAGAAGGTAGACAAAAGGCTCAAGTGTTCGCAGCATCTGTTAGTCATCTCACGGCTTTAGTCATCCGTGAAAGCTTTTGCTCTGCATCTGAATGAGCAAACATCACATTTGAATCCATGTGGTGTCTTTTCACTTGTTTTTCCTCAAAGGAAAAAAAAGTGTTGATGGAGCGGCTATAAATGGGGGGGATCGGTGAAGTCAGAAGACTCAGTGACTCATAAGAAGCCATGACAGAGAGGTTTATATAGGGGGGAGATTTCAGTGGCCCACTTGGAATTAAGTGAAAGTGGATGTGTATGTGTTGGGTCTGGGCTTGATCCGCTCTGACAGAGTGGTGTGTCAGATGCAGTTCTCTGAAAAGTACACAGATTGGAGTTTACTTAGACAAATTCTGTGGCAGAGCTTCCTCTGAGGCCAAAATTATCTCAAGTGTCACGTAAGCGAGCTGGTGGAGCCAATAAAAATATAACTCCGGCTGCATGAAATCGGAACAACAAGAATAAAGCTCAGAATTCAAATGAGAGTAACAAGTGCTTGCTGTGTTTTAGCAGAGAGGATACCATATTTGAATTAAAGACAAATCACGTGTATATAAAAACAGAATCCAAGTAATTTAATTGTGTATTTATTTCGATTGTTTTTTTCATTTCTTATTTGCTTCCATTATTCGTTGCTTTGCTAATGCTTTGTGTAGAAGGACCTTCTTCAAAACAAAATATACATCAAGGGGTTTACACTGGCTAATTTGGCTCACAATACAATATTACAATTATTATTCACTGTTGATTCCAGGCTGAGAACTGTTGATGAACACTAAAGATCCCACAATTCCCGTCACTTGATCCCATGCTGCTAATAAAGACATTAAAGGTGCCGCAGGATGCACCCACCACCCTAAAAGCAATCTTAGACCAATCATAATAAAAAATGTCACTTCTGACATGTGCAATCTCTTTTTGCAAAAACCAACACCTTAGCTCACTGTCTATAGGTAATGTGCTTCTGGTTGCACTGAAACTACTGCAAAGTTTGCAATGGATTTTTTTAAATAAACACCTACATCTGGTGTAAATCTTGGAAGCATTAAATAAGGTTGACTAGTCCAAAGCTGTGAGAACCTGGAGATGTTTTTCATCAGTAGTCTGCCTACCCCACTGCCATTCAAAAATGGAACATTCCTGGACATTTTTGGGAATAAGCAACATGAAAAGGGCCGCACTCTTAAAGTTTTCTGGGAACTTTATCTGTTGCGTGCATGCACAATAAATTCTCTTATAAAATAGGAAAAAAACAAAGGAAGTTCTGATGAGTCATATGAGGAAAAAATTGTCTTACACATATATTAAAACATTTCTTTTCTGCATTTAAGACAGCTTCTTTTTGAAAATGTGTTGGTATTAGTATGTTTTAAGTGATTTTGTTAAATATTAAACATGCATTTGATTTAACAAGTGATATTTTCTTTAAGAGTTTACTAGTGAAAACCTCTGATCTGCTCCATGAGAATGTGTAGGTGTTGGAAAACTCTACAATTGTCATCCTGAGCTAAACATAGCTAAATCATTTTTGTAACAAATTACATCTTACTGGAAACAGTAACAGTACTTTGAGACCCCATCACTTAAATCAAGCTTTTTAAGAAACTGTGAATTAGAGCCATTAAAATAACTTTCTCTTGCTCTTTGCTGGGTTTAGCCCAGTGTTAATGTGCGTATCCAGAAACAAACAAAAAAAAAGAAAAAGATTATTTTTCTGTGTCTGGTTAAACAGGACCACTGAGATTGTTTCTGTCTCCAGAGCAACTCTGTCAGTTTGTGTAACCAAAACAGTTATTTGTGTGAAGCACTGTGAGCCTCTTCAGCACCACGGAGAGCTCCCAGTACGGAAAGAACAAGAGTTTACATGGATCAATGCAAATTATAACCAAATTTATAACAGATATGCTTGTTTTCAAATAACACACTCCCCCATAGACCTCATTTGTTTTAATCACAGGACCATAATGTTCCCAAAAACTACTGAAGCGTTACTTGGACGTGGCAGTGTGGCGGGTGTGGGTTGGGGGCACTGGCTTGGCCTGAGCCAGCAGTGATAATTATCTTGCGGGCTGTGGGAGGTAGAGGGGTTTTCTGTTTTTGCCGGGAGGTATCACTGCAACAGATGTTTTGGTTCTGAGCCTTGCCTGCCAAAGCTGGGCTCGTCATGCTTATGATTCTGTCTCCAAGTGTCAAGAACAGTAAGATGGGTGTTGCTGAATCACTGCCAGGTATGCTACCCAGAGACGAGAAGAAGCTTTCTGAAACATGTTTTACATATTGAATCAAAACTAATGTTGAAAGAATTAGATAATTAATTGCTTGGATAAAATATTAGAAAAAAATCACAGTGCAGTGTTTTCTGGACCACTATTTTTGATGTGGGGACAAGTGCGAACAAGCTAGGTGAAGTGTAGCGGTGGTACAACTGGGAAATCGAATTAATTAAATGGCAGTGGTGGTTCAGTGAGTCAATGATGATCGGTGTATCCGACTCTTTAAACTGACATTTGGCCTTTTTTAACCCCTTTTTGACAATTGCAAACTGTTATTACATAAAATGAAAAGACATCATGCGTGCATCATCCTGCAAAGGTCAACTGCAGCATAGAACTTTGTAGGCAAGGACGCAATGAATATAATATCCCATTTTTATTTGTCATATTCCATCTTTCCATCCCTGCATTACGCTATCATGGCTGCAGTCTGTATTACTCAGGAGCAATTTCAACCCTATTCCGTGATGTGACTATAGACAATCTCACAGACATAGCAAGCCTAACAAACGTGTCCACTTCATTTACCAAGTCTGTGACATGTTTATGTTTCTGCTGCTAAAACCCAATAAAAGATGTGCTTTAGCCACAACTGAGCTATGAAGCTGAGATATATTAAAGCCCCAGAAGGAAATGCATGTAAGAAAATCACATGTCGTTCCTCGCTTCCTTCCTCCTGACCTGTTACTCTATCCTATTTGAGCAGCAATAACTGCATTCTTGAAAATGAGAAAGCTTCGCCCCTTATGAGGAAATCAAAACCTGTGCTAGTGCACTGTCAGAGACACCTGATGGCACGAACGATAAGATGAAAGAGTGTTGGTCGCAATTCCTGTTTATTTCAGTGTCACTCTCACAATGTAATCTGTCAAGGTGCCACCACTGTCAATGAGTTCAGTCTCACTTTTCAAGCCAGGCTGGCACTGCGGAGTATGATTTAGCAGGGCTGTTGTGTTAAATGATACCGTCGGCAAGATCCAATCTGACAGCTCACTCTAGTTCGATGAAAGAAATTACAGAAAACGATAGCATCTTTCATTTTTCGGTCTTCTTGCTAGCTTTTAAGGGGGTTAAATCCCCATTTGCTGCACATTCATTCAGTGGCAGAGCTTAATTATCATTTTCTGACAATTATTGAGCTAGTTAGACATTGGCAAGCATGCTGTTTTTCAAACAAAGTGTGTTGGTGGAAATGTTGTGAGAGGCTGTAGGCGTATGAAAGGATGCCCAGTGGGGGGAAAGGCGCTCTAATGGACAGAAAGGGAGAAAGAGAAAAGATAAGAATGCATGGAAACTGACACCATGAGGAGATACATAAATTAAGGGAAGAGCTGAAATGCTCTTGTGAATGCTAGCAAATGAAGCATGCTATCGTAATCACCCTAATCACTTTTTATTCTTCTCCAGTGTGCTGCCATGATCGACTTACATCTGTTTGAAACGGCAGATCGGTGACACTTGCACTGTTATTTCTGAAGTTGAAGTATTTGCCACCTTCTAATCACACTCTCACATCACTCTGTGACACCTTTATCAGATTAAGAACCTGTCAGTTTTGTACACGTGTGCGTGATTGTGTGTGTATTAAGGAGAAGGGGGTTTCGACATCCTGTGACTCAAAAGTGAAATCTGTTGAAAGCGTCAATTAGATTCAAGATGTGGGTGCATGTGATGAAGATGTCCTAGATGGGCTGATTTATTCCATTACTCAACCGAATGCTGATATTTGGCGACCCAGAATTCACCCACTTCTACGAGTGTGTTCTGGCCTTAGATAATGTGCAATTTAGCCTGTTGGCATAAAATGTCAAAGTTGAAGGTTGCGCACACGATTCATCTTTGTCAAGCACCAAATAAGATAAGGCAGTGTTGATTTTTTTCCCCTGAAGATGTCAGTGCAAATTAAAAAAAAAAAACTGAGTCTACTGGATTTTCTTAAACACAATTTAGCTGAAATACCTCCTCGCTCTCATTCGAATTTGGTCTTTTCCAAGTGATGAACCAGATGAGACAGCTCCTGTTCATCTCTTACTCACTGACTATTTCTTGTTTCAGCTAATCCACAGCTCTGTCATCAGTAAGTCACCATCTAAACAGAATTTAAAGGTCAGTTTGGAAAGAGCCCTTCAAGGGACGTCTGTTTGAGAACAACAGTAACACCTTTGGAAAGGTGTCTCCTTTTGACAGAAAAAGGCAGCAGTGACAAATAAGGAAGTGTGGCTGCTCTACCGGCTAGCTGTAACCACAGAAACAAGAACAGAGCCAGGGGTGCATGGAAATCAATTTGCAATGAATATTCTAATATTGAATGAATTATTTTATTTAAATATAAATTATTATATGTTATTTTAAAGCAGTTGTGGACAGGCAGGGCGCTGAAAGAGAAGGCGGGAAGAAGAAAAAATGAAGCTGGAGGGTGGAAGCTAAATAAAGTCCAAGCCACAGGGCAGCTGGTCTTTGTTGTTCCTACTCTGAGCTGTAGGCTGAACAATCATATCTGTCTAATCACAACAATTAAGATGTGAATATGGGGAAATGTGGGATCAAAATAAAACAGCTGGAGAAAATGCTGCTTCCTTTTGTGACCTGTTCTTGGTACACTGAAGTGTGTCATTGTTGCTAGTAGTGACTCTTAGAAAAGTCATTTCATGACTTCTCATATGAATGGAAGAAGAGTAAACGGACGTTAATTAATTGACCCTATATTAATATTGATTATTCACATCCTTACTGACAAACCTGCTTTTTTCATTTCCTTGCACACATATTGTGATATAATTTTCTTGCAGTGTCATGAGTATACTGTTATAGTAAATGCACTGGTGCTTCTCTACCACTTTTCTACTCTGAGCACTCAAAGCACTTTTTACTACAAGCATCACGCACCCAATCACACACATTCATACAAGTTTTTTTTTTTCTAATTGTCTGACACACAGACACACACCCATCGAACTCTGAGTTCAGTATCTTGGCCAAGGATACTTCAAGTCCCTGGGGGAGCCGGGGATCGAACCACCCCGAGAGTTTGTATACAATCCTGCTAAACAGCAATGAAAAATAATCTTTTGGTTGAGTTCGTTTTCTTACATTAGTGCCACTTGAATGAGTCAAACCAATTACATAAGCAGATATTGAAGTTACATCAAGGAGGACGGTGGTACTGCCTGGTGTTAGATTTACTATACCTAATAGTCACTATGACCCCTCAGAGTAAATCTTTGCTGTGCTTTAAGGTCCGTTCTTACTCATTAAAACTGAATTTCTGCCTCTCCACGCCTGTCACAGAAGCTAGTGGTTGCTAGGCAGATTTCTCTGTAGCGTAACCCTGGAGGAAGGCAGTGGCTCAGCAAATGGTCTCTTTTTATCAGTATGACTCACCTACCAGTAGTCGCACCATGGCCCCTGGCTTCGCTTCCAACATCAAACTGATTCCAACAGACATAACTCCCCAGGCACTGCTGTACTAGCTCCGGCCTTCGACCACCTCCGTTCCGTGCTCCCTGCTCCAGACTTGCAGCCAAAGAACCACGCAACGGGGGCTAAGGGTTGCTAAAGGTAGGAAGGGGGTTTTCAAACTCCTTCAAACTGTATTTGTCAGTGTGATTAAAAAAAACACAACTGATTGTTCTAGTTTGTGTAGTAAATGCGGGGGCAGTAAAACCCCCAACAGTTCATGAGTAATGTACCTGTGCTGGACAAACCCAAGCTAAATGTTGAAATTCAGGATCTAAATCTAAGATCCTTCTGGGTTTTACAACCTGTTACTCTGCTCTTTAGTCCCCGGCCTCTCATTTAGCCCTTGGCTGACAGACCCATTTTCCGGGAGTGTGCCTCCTTGCAATGTTTGTCATATAAATAGACTGAACATATCCTCCAACAACTCGGGGACTGTGTTGGACGTACACAGTATAAGGAACAAGAGTAGATGATAAGAGCTGCTGGGATCTGGGACCCCTGAGTCCTCCTCTCTTGCAGACAACAAGGCTGCTTTTTCTAACTTTCCTCAGCACTTTGCAGGCAGTAATTGAAAATGGGGGGAATCTTTGTGCGCTGGCTTAATAGAGCTGTCCTGCTCTGGCTGCAAAGCAGGGTTAATAACTTTTTCCAGTTCCATTACCCACTGAGATTGGCTTCAGGTGAGTAAAGAGGCTGCTGTGGACAAGGGGATGTGGCCACTGGGCCTTCTTAGCCTCGTCTTATCTCTGCTCACTGCAGGCAGCTCACCCGACAATCATTTACATGACTTATTATATACAAAAGACACCCCACCCACCCGCAACCCCAAGTGTGTATGTGTGCATATCACTGAAAATACTATCCTCTAATAAATGAGCACCTGGAAGAAGTTGTGGATATATGATTGACAGCCTGTAATTAATGTGCCAGATCACTAACTTATCCACTTTACCAACGTTAAGGAGGGCTGCCAGGTTTTGTACATGCAAATATCAGTGTAATGGTGTTTCTTAAGTTTTAACATTTAAGTTCTTGGTAGTTTATTGGCTGAAGTGGTTTGATATTTGACATATTATTGCTGCTCCATAAAACTGAGGGATTTTTTTGTTCTTGTGAAGCAGTAATGACACTTTTTTCCACCCATGATTTTTCTTTGTGATTTTCTTGCAGTAGGAGCTTGAGTTCTGCTGACATTGAATTGGTATGCATGAATTGTTGCTTTTTTTTTTTTACTGGAACGAATAGATTCAGTAGTAGCGTTTATATGCACAAAAGGAACAAGCTCTGGGTTATAATTTGCTGAAGGTCTTTTTCCCTTAAATGTGGCTTGAATAGGCTGGGTGTCTACAAGGAACCACTAAAGAATTACTGACCAAATATACTGACCAGACAGATGTAAACAGAAGAGCCACATCGATATGACGTATTTGGGTTAAACTGAAGGATCAGTGGCTGGTAGTAACTACTTAATTAGCTAATGTACTATAAGAATGAGTGAGAATATTTTTTACATGAAAAGATAAGATTTTGTTCATTTATTTCCAGCTTTGTCTGCTAAAATACAGAATTATTCTGCTCTCAGTCCGCTTCGTTATGGCTCTGTCACATTAGAGTAAAAATAGGTAGCCAACTTGCCGCGAGGTGAAATCTGTGGTTGCCAGGTGATTGCATTGAATTTTTTCACATTTGCTAAGCATTTGCAAGTAGTTGCAGCGATCAGCTGGCTGCCCAGAGGTTCCTTCAACTTCCTGGCAACACAGGTCACCTGATGGGAGGCAAACTGCCTCCAAACAATCATGATCTGACTTATCATGGACTGATTAGACTCACTCAGACAATTTGGCAAAGGTTTGCAAATAACTGCTGACTAATTTTAAAACACAGACAGATTGGCAACAAGTTGTAATGAATCTGAGACAGGCCTGGACCATGAGCACAACTTGTCTGTGACGCATCGTTTTGCACCAGAGGACTTGACTCAACTGGTTGCCAGCTGGTTATATTCTGGTTTTGTTCCCATATGAAAGCAAAATTGGTGATTCTGTAGTTAAATGGCTGTTCTGCAGTAATTGCATCACTATTTCTGTAGGAATTGCTGAATGTCCATTTCTAAATCTATAAGATTGTGGCCAGACTCTGAATGTAAGTAGTTAATACACTGCCAAAAAAAAGTCGCCACCTGAATCTAACTAAGCAAATAGGTACGAGCCTCCTACAGCCTAGAGTGAAGACACTGCTTAACTAAATTGTGTTTGACTGTAACACTACTCTGCTACATGTGCAGAACATGTACTGAAGTGAATGAAACATTGTGTTCATTATGTTCTATTATGGAAAATATGTCAGGATTATATTGATATATTGCTTTAATGTGTAAAGATTTAGGTTTTTATAACAACAAAAATTACATTTTTAGCAAAATGTAACTTTTATTTTTACTTTCTGTCTTATATAGCAGAGCACTTTTTCTTTTTTTGCTTTACAGCAGAGAAATAAATGTATTTCTGAAAAGTAGCTTGTTTCCACCCAGAGCAAGGTTACTTATGTAACCAAAGTAAGGTCCAATCTATTCATTAAAAACACTTTCAAGCCTTAGTGCCATTAGCGGGATGGCATTGATGACTAATTCGAGGCCTTGTATTGCTAAATGCTGTGTAATACTGATGTCAAGTGAAAGAAACAAATTCATTCAATAATGAGTCATAACTGTCGGATAATGAAATGTAATCTTTAAAGCAAGGGTGTCCTTCTTGGTGCAGTAGTCCTGACACAAGGAGCCTTTCACCAGCGGCACCAATGGCATCAGATTTGCATCCTTCTGTCTCGACTCCAAATCACAAATTTGTACTGAATTTGGCTGAAACTACGTCCATTTGAAGAAAGTGTGATGAAGGCCTAAATGACTTTAAAGCAGTTAATTTATTTAAGAAGCACAAAGCTCAAAAAGACAGTACCATACTCTCTGCATCACCATTGGCTACCTTTAGTTTAATCATTGTTATCCGCCCAGAATTCCGCGATCATCCCTACTTTGCAGCATGGAACTGCTCGGAAATTTCATCTGCTAAGTATTTCCCCAGCTCAAAAATAATAGTCTTAATTGGTTGATGCAGCAATTTATTATGCATGCAAACAGAAGCTTTAATTTGTGTGTGAGTGTGTTTTTTCTGTCATTTATTGTAATTACACAGTTAGCACTCCCTTTGGATCAAAACAAGTGTCCTTGCTATGATTATTAGTTTATTCAGATCTGTAAAGCAGTCACTGAGTGTCGTCCCGAGGATTGCTTTGAACAGCAGGAATTCCCATGCTTTGGACTATAATCAAATCTGTGACTGGTTTGAAACCTCTAAGCAACCATTCACTGGTAAATGATTAAGACTGTCACGCTTGGGTGCATGAAGTTATACAATATGACTTAATTAAGATTCCATTGTCATAGATGAAACTTGAACCAATGATTCGGGATCCAGTTCCAGAGATGCACAGTCTTCTGTGATTACAGTGTTCAAAATAACCATTATTCCAACAATTTTATTTTGCTTTTGTTTATGTCTGTTTGCCGCACCAGAAATCTAGCTGTGATTGCCTTGGTTGCTACCAGATCGCCATGGTCACCTGTAGTTTGTATCGAAGACACCAAACTTGTGTGCAAATACCAACCGAGCAGCAGTGAAACCGGTAGAATGATCACCGTCAAAGTTAAATCTGTGTGTGTGGCTTTTACTTTGAAGGTGAATGTTCTCCATTTCTGGTTGGGGCTGCACTTTTCACAGTTTCTCCACCACTCGATGAGTAGGTAGCGAGTGTTTACAGATAAGTCAGCAGCTTCTATGCAAACCACAAGTAACCACAATCTGCTAGTGAGCAAAGCAATCACAAGAAGGTCTTCGGTACAGCACCATTACAACAGATTTCACCTAGCGACCAAAGCAATCTTCAGCAAGCAAACACTGCATGTTTTTAAACAGGCTTTGGGTTGAATTCTCACAGGATTTATTTT
>VOQJ01015936.1:20210-38567 GCA_015052665.1 Apistogramma diplotaenia
GGGGGGGGGGTTGACTCATGAATCCTATTAAAATGACAACAGGGGAATCATATCGGCAAAAGGGCTTGTGTGTCTTGCTCTGTGTACCTTTCTGCACTTTCCTGCGTGAGCTGTGAATTGTATCGATTTTGATGGCACCATTAGACCTGAGTCTGGATGTTTCTGCTGCTTTTTCACTTCCCTTAAACAGCATGAGATGTAACACCCAGCACAGTGAGAAAGCTTGCCAGAACTAGAGCCAGTAGGGAGCAGACAATTCCACATGACACCAACATGCTGTCCAAATCTGAACTCAAGAAGGCCTTACAAACATCTCTTTAGTTTAGTCGTAACCTTTGCTTTTTAAAAACGGTTATACTAATTGTCTTTTATAATCCGAGTTAAGGAGGCAACATCCATCAGCGCAGGCTTTAAGGGAGAAAAGAGAACATGAAAGCATGATGAAGAAGATAGCAGGGATGATAGAGGGAGATAGAGAGCAAGGGAGCTGACCCAGTTAGCAAAGGAGTGAGAGAAAGATGGAGAGAGAGGTGATAGGAGGGAGCTGTGTGCCAGCATCACAACTGTGGTTGGGGACCTGCTGGGCCATCTGGCGGCCCTGTAATTGGGTTGGGGTTTTACACCTGAGCGGCACACCTCTAAAGAGATGGCTGGAGCAAAAAAAAAAAGAATAAGCAGACACAAGCAGTGCATTGTGTCCTGGTGGGAGTGACAGCTAAAGCTGCTAAAAGGTTAGATCAATTGCTAACCTATTATTGCCTAAATTTGTCCTTTTTTCCCCTTGAATTAGCATTTAGCTCTTTCAGCTTGCCTCACAACGGAAAGATTTCATTTTGCACGTCTTCGCTGGGGTGGAACGGACAAACTGCAGTGCGACTGTAAAAGGAAAGTGCAGCCATTTTGTGCAAAAGCAACAACATTATTTAATGCTGTTTACCAAGTGAGATATGAAAGCGACAGGATAGACTTTAGCTTGGCGTTGCAGTGGAGCTCCAGTGTGATTACATCGTGATGACAGCCCTCGGAAAAGAAGAAAAAGGTCAACCCTCTGGTTTCTGTAAAGATAAATAAGCTCATATCCACACTAAATGAGGCTGGGTTTCACTTAGACTGCCTGCTGCGAGGCGCTGGAGAGAATACGGAAGTTGTCATCTTGTGCTTGAATGGGCAGGAAGTCATTAAGGCGCAAGTATGAGATGAATTAATGTTTCATTTTTGCTCGTGATGTGAGGGCTGATGTCAGAGGCATAACAGATGCCCTGGGTGGTCATACACACGCGCTGCTCATGTTTGGTTGACTTTTCATGTGACATTTTGTACCGAGAAGCATCAGTCTCCCACAAGTCTAAAGAAAAAGATGTAACATCAAAGATCGGAACATTATTTCAGATGCGTGTCTCTTTCGGGATATTTGAAAGGTTTCTAATTAATTGTAATTCTGTCATTTACACACAAATTTGCACCTACTGTTTGCTAAATTCCTTCAGGTAATTACGGTCACCTGGGAAAAAGACCTTTTGAGACATGCACCTCTTTTCATTAATCTGATGACATTTGAATGCTCAGCTTCATGTCTGAAGAAGCACTCTCATCACTTTCCCCTAAAAATTTGTGCTACCACTCCTACTAGATTGGACTTCATAGGAAATACTTACTAGTTGCAAAAAAAAAAACATGTATAAAGTTTTGTATAATGAAAAAAAACTGGATTGCAGTGGGTACGACTGAACAAAGCTGTGAAATGTTAAAGCAAACGTGACCTATGTGGCTCTTTTACAACTTGACAACAAGCTGTGATTATTGCATATTCCACGGGAGAAAAGGGCTAAAATATACCTCCCTGAATTACTCATCCCTGTGCAGGCCTGTTGATGCATCATGCACGTATTACTGTCTCACACTTAAAGCCTGTGTTCTTCTCAGGGCATGATCAGTTCTTTTTCTATAGAAGCCTCCCACATGCACTCATCATTGTTCTCCCTAAAAGTCCTCGCCTGCGTTGAAGTATTTGTGTCATTGCCAAGCAGGCATCTCAGTGGATCAGCCCCCACACTCACCTTGCAACATTTCAAAGAGAGACCAAAGGGAGGCTGAGTGAACATGGACGTGTGTAGGCGACTGTGTAACTAAGGGGGAGGTTGCAAGGGCAGAGGTAACCATTGGCTGCTTGGTTGGGTTTTTTTTGGTGATTTGGTTGTTGTTTTTTTAAGTTCATTGTCACTTTTCATTGAAATCAAAATATCTATAAAGAATCTTTTTCTTGCTTTGATTGCAGGTTATATTTTGCTAGTCACTGTATTGTTTGTGTTCCCTGCAGCAGCTGGCCTCACGGCACCTCTCAAAAATATCTGGTGCTGATAGAGAAAGATGCTGCTAAAGAAGTGTTACTTAAGTGTTAAAAACCAAGCTGGAGAGCGCAGTGATATCGTGCTTTTGCAGCATGTTGGGAACCAGCAGCGGGTAAGCACGTAGTGATTGTGACCACCGTCCCATGCTAACAAAGCAGAGGTGCTTTAATTCATGTTCACTGATAACACAGCAGGTTCAGACTTAATTAAAACCAACCAGAGCCACATAAAGGTGTGTTAGTCTTGCAGTTGTTGCTCTAATGCCATCTGTTGACAGTTATCAGCATCATGTTTGGATCTTGTAGAGTTTAACTTTCAATCTGTGATTCAGTGATACAATTGAAGCAAATGGAAACTCAAGTACCTGCTATTTTATTAAAGAGGAGGAGATGAAGATAAATACCAACCATTTTATAGCTGTTACTTAAATGTAGGGCAGGGGTGTTGAACTCATTCTAGTTCGTGGGCACATACCTAATTTGGTCTCAAGTGTGCCAGATCAGAATATGAATAATTTGATCTGAATATGTTCTTATTTAATGAGCCGTCTACTCAGAAAACAGAAGATGATCAGCCTGAGATGTCTTAAGAGAAATAAGGTCCTTTTCAGAGATGTCAGTCAGTCTGCTGTCATTACAAACAAACACTACTCAACCTGACCATTATTTCAGTTTGGCACGGCAGGCCATGGTCCTGTCTTAATCTGTCTAAAACTGTCAAAACTGCAGATAATATGTGTGAATTTCAGGAGCAGGATGACACCTCAAACACAACACTTCCCGCTCTGTCTATACAGAGCAGTTGTTCTTATTTTTGTGCCCCCATCATCCTTTGCCCCATCATCACACATCACATTGCACAACCCAGATCTCCACCCGTGCATCAGTGGCCTTCACTTAATTTCCAAAGATTTCTTCCTCAAACGAAGTAAAAAAATAAACAATCGCTGCCAATCCTTCCCCAAACCGTCGTCTCAGGCCGAGATCTTTGCGTCCTCCGTCAATAAAGGTAGTCTAATCTAATTGAGGATGTGCTCCCTGGAGCAGGGCTATACCTCATACTCGACCCTTCCTGCTCTGTCATCCCACACTACAGGTGGGTGGGTCTTATGTTTGTGCCTCACTCTCTATTGCCCTTTCTCATTTCTCACACCTTTCATTGGCACCATAAAGGCAGTCTAATCTAATTGAGGATGTGGTTCCTGCTGGTGAAAACAGCTGTAAAACTCATTCAAACTCAGGGTCAGATGAAATGAACAGATCAGGCCACCCACTCTGAAGCCGTAAACTTGCACTGTGCTCGGTGCTAATTCCTTCAATGTACTCTCTGGGCTCATGGGCCATGAACTAAAAGCACTATATCTATATGTTTAAGGCAAACCTTCAAACCAAGCCAGTGCGTGATGTGTGTAGGACTTCTAGGACAGCTATTTTGAAGACTTTGTCCCTGGTTGCACTTTTCAAAGTAAAACAGTCTCAACAGTTGTATTATTTACCTTCTCCAAAAAGACAGAACTCCTTTACTGTTCCCTCAGATATCACCTTCCTTTGTACAGCAAACCATCCCAATAATTTTGGCAGGCTAGTGCCATAATAAGATCTCTCACTACCAGTTATAATCCTGGCTGAGCCCAAAGCACTATAGTAGTCAGCAGGTGTCTTTCCTCTAGTTTATTTTTCCAAGAATGTTTCGAGCGCCCCGTCGTCACACTTACAGACTCTACCTCTGTGCTCAACCAGCAGCGTATTGGTTTCTTACTACCAATCAGCTCAGCCTGCTGAGTGGTGGTTGCTCTGATGTTAATTGTCCCAGCTGGTTGCGCTGCTACTGGCCAAACTAGCTGGCCTCCATGGGGACTGCTGCTGCCTGTGCTCTCTATTTCCTTAGTGGCAGATTTAGTGGTTTTTAAAAAGGATATTTTAGTCTTAGGGGCCTTGCACACATATTGTGTGTTGTGGTGCGGGTGTGCCCTACTGCGCCCTCTCCCTGATTCAGGTGCCACCCTCTTTTTCTCCTTGGGAGCTAACTCCAATCACTCATCAGTAGTGGAGTTCAGAAGCTGGGGAACAGAGCTACAGTTTCAAGTGCCATTTGGTCAGATTGGCAGCATTGTAAGCTGTTAGTGAGAAGTTTTTTATTCTGACTGATTTTTATACACTTTTGCTGACAAGTTTGGGGCTTTATAAAAAAATTTTTGGATGGTGTGTTTTTGTTCCTGTTAGAAATAAGAGAGTAGCCTTCTGCTTAACATCCATATTTTACTCTTTTATATCTACTGTCTAATTCTTTTTTGTTGGTCACAAGCAGTAAGTTAGATGAATGACAGGATCAAATAACCACTGTCCTTGGTCCTGAATTGGGCATTGCTTGTCGAATGCAATGTCCAGTGCAGGCATATGTCTGATATTTAATAGATGTAAAAATCTTCTGATTTAAGTGTTAGAGGTGACTATTTGTTGGGATTTGGCGCTATAAATAAATAAAATTGAACTGAATAAAGAAAATAAATTGCATCCAAAATCTAAGGGGACTGTTATGCTCCTTTCCATAGCTTTGGATCCCAGTTCAGAATAACCTTTTTTCATCATATACTGGGCCTTGGTGCAGCCACTCAATTTATACACGCTGTGAACCAATTCAGTTTCAGCTTCCTCCGCCCTCCCTTTAAGCTGCTTCTTCTGATTATCCGTTGGAAACTGCAGGTGGGTGGGGCTTCCAGAACTGTGGGCCTGAGATGGCCATGTTAGGGATATCTGCTATCACTGACATCATGCAAAGGCAAAAGTAGAAAAAACAGAAACAGAGTGTTAGAGCAGTCTGGAACCCGAGGTACTTATATGTACATTATGGTTTGAATATGAGTGGTAATATGCTGTTAAAGTAGACCTATTCTCTATCATTAATATATATGCTCTGTACATTCATATAACGCCACCTTTATCTCTGTCTGTGAATAGCCCTTTCCTCTTCCCTGCAGTCTGTGTTTAATGTGAATTTTGCATAAAAGTGCTTAAACATAGTTTTTATCCTCTTGAAACATCAGACAGGTTAAACGTACTAGACCCACTACTCACTTTATTAGTTACAGCTCGCTTAGAACTGTGTTGCTTTTTTGCGGCTTAGATTCAGCGAGCTCAGAGGTTTTTGTTCTGTATTTGCATGACAGCATTACACAGTTGCTGAGGATCCTCGTGCCGCAAACCTCCTTTTCAGTGACATCGCAAAGGTGTTGCTGGATTGCAATCTGGTGACCGTGGTGACAGCTTGAGTGCTGTGAACTCACTGCTAGTTTGAGCTTTTTGACATGGTGCGTTATCTTGAAGTAGAAGATCGGTGCACCATGATCAAAATGGAATGGACATGGTCAGCAGCGCAATTACTCTCATGCTGAGGCAGTTGGCACAAATGCATTCAAAGTATTCACAACCAAAACACAACTAGTGATCAATTCATGAATTTCTTGTTGTTGATCAGAAACTGTGACCTTGCCCTTTGGATTGTTCTGGCAGGAAGCAGAACTTACTGTAAGAGATCAGCTTGCATCTTTCAAGTCTCCTGATGTCTAATTTTGGTGAGCCTGTGCATACTGTAGCCTCAGTTTCCTATTTTTAGGCGCCTGGACAGGCACCCAGTGTCGTCTTACTGCTGCGGGCCATCTGTTTCCAGGGTTTGATGCATTGTGTGTTCAGGGATGCTTGTCTGTGGGCCTTGCTTGTAACAAGTGGTTATTTGAGTTACTGTTTCTTTTCAATCAGCTCAAAGTAGTCTCGTTCTTTACTCACCTCTGCCACGAACACGGTGTTTCTGCCAAGAGAACTGCCACCCACTAGGTGGTGTTTTTTGTTTGTTTTTGTTTTTTCCCCCTTGGATAGTTCTGTGTCGAACCCCCAGCCACTTCTGTAACACTGAAAGCAACCTTGTGTATGCTGATGCTTGGTTTGATATTTGTAGTTGAACAGAGAAAAGTCCTCAAAACGAAATCTCGGCTTCAGTCAAGCATCTCGTCTAATTGCACTGGGAATTTTATTGTAAAGAAAAGAAAATTACATTTGAGTGCTTTTGGATTGGAGCTGCATTGTTAGCAAACTATGACATAAAATATTCACTCACATTTAAAGCCCCATTGCCTCTTGGTTCCAGTTGTCAGGCAACAGATTGCATCTTAACCACAAGTTATTTTCTCCAAAAGAATAAACCTCGGTGTGTTTGATGGCTCGATGATTTTGTTTCAATGACTATACTTTTTTTATATATATATATTTAAAGAATGCTGGCTGTCACTGCTGTCGGTCTCAGTAGCAGCAGTAGTAAACTACATTTTAAAGCAACAGTGAGGTCAGACTGAATTTCTAGGCTGGCTGTGAAAACCTGAAAAATAGACTGAGAAATAAGCCTTCCTCCCCTTGCAACTGCAGTCAGAGTTAAATAAAAAAAGAGAATAATAGATCACGAGTGTCATTAAGATGTAATCATAAAACAGATCATCTTAAATAATCCCAGAATAATAAAGCAGCTTCCTTTCTTCCTGCTTACGCCCAAATAAAGTGTCTACATAAAGCCTGAAGTGATGAAACTCAGTTACCTTTGTCAGAAAATGACAAATACCAAGAGGACACTTTGCATGTGTAATGTAATTCAAGTGCACATTGCCTCGCTGTCTTTAGAAACCAAATTTTATATATTCGGGTAACTTGGAAATCATTTTGCTGAAGCCTTTTTCTGTCATGTTTTTAAAGACTGTATTTTATTAAAGGAGTGAATTGCTTCCATGTTCTTTTTTCAGCTCTTCCAGTTTTAGAAATGAATATCATCCAAGGCAATACTGAGGGCTTCCATTTAGCTTTTTTCACTTACACTGACACCTTTAACAGTGTTTCTGTAAAAACCGCTGCGCTGCCCTTATATGGAGCAGCACTGTAAATGGAAAATACGAGTTTAATAAGCAGTGACTGGCAAAGGAAGAAAATAAGGCCATCAGTGTTTTACGTGTACTGGTTTTCTTTAGTGTGCCATTATCCTCACGGAGCGCTTTGGTGACAGAGCCAAATTACAAGCTGCACTGTGAGCAGACAATAAGTAGTTCCCATCAGGATGCAACACATCACCAGAAGTTGTTCATACACACTAACAACCAGTTATGCAGTAAAAGTTACAGTCATGTTTGAAATTATGCCTATCAAAACATTTTTACTTAGGGACCCACTAATTATGAAATTCTGGATCAATAACTTGCAGAAATCAGGTTTTTTTCTGTTTATGTATCTCATTTTTGCTCTGTGTTCTTCCCACTTTGTTCCAGGGAAATACAGAAATAGGGATTATCAAACGAACTGAACACTTTTAACAGCTTTCAGCTCTTTATCACAACATCTTTGAATATTTAGCTTTTTGCAAAGCAACAACAGATGAACATCAGCCATCGCCGATATCAGTAAGCAAGTCTGATATTGTCTGATGGAGATGTTCAGCAGATTATTGCTGCATCCCTAATAAATAGGACAAAAGAGCTATGTTTAAAAAGATTACATAACTTTGCTGTAGTGAAAATGTTTTTTTACACTTTTTAAAATTTATATAAATGCTTATGTTTGGATTTGGATTTTAAACAGCTGCCATTCAGCTGAAACATCACATTTGTGGCCCTGGAAAGGCAAGCCCCTGCTTCGGGGGCTTGGTGGTTACAGTCCACTGGAGGTTGCTTTTTACAGCAGCCTGGCTTTTGACAGCTCTGGTAATGAACATGAACATGAAATCCTTTGCAGAAAGATCAAAACTTAAATACAGCTATATGTGGGGCACCGGGGTGGTTCAGTGGGCAAGCAGGCGACCATGCACGCCTCATGGCTGTGGTGCAGGCAGCCTGGGTTTATGTCCGACCCCCGGGCCCCTTCTTATGTGTCTTCCCTTATCTCTCACCAGCATGTTCTTTTGGGATATTTTTTTTCTTGTGAGGCTGTTCTTGTTGTGGGTATCTGTATATCAGGTTGTATATACTGCTGAACTTTAAATGTTATTTAGAAAAATTACAAGAAAGGCAGGGAGGTTGTAATTTTGGTGAGTACGGTGGTGATTACGACATGCCGCTGATACACAGTACATTACACAGACTCACACATGCACAAATACATGAGTCCATGCACACAGAAAGCTGCGGTTAAGAGGTACAGTGTTGCCTTCTTTCCCGTCACAAAAGACCTGTGTGCAAAGTAAATACACCTGGTGTGTACAGAGAGCTTGGTGGAAGATTGAACTTGTAGCACACTTTCAGTTTTCCTGTGAAAGCACAGAGTTTTCGATGGCGCCAGCAGCAGAGCCCAGATTCACAGTCTGTGCCATATGAGAGCAATAAATAATAATTTTATCTTTGCTCTGTGATGTTAATCTGGGGTTTAAGCAATGACTGAGTGGCTTTGTTCTGAATTCAGAGTGCCGGCCAATTCATCCTGGACCCCAGCTGATGTTTACTCAGGCTGAGCCAGCAGCTGCTCACACGGTCTGCGTCAACTCAGTCATCTGACGAGGCGTGCACGCTGCCTCTGACATGCATCTGTCACAGCAGCGAAAGAAAATAAAATCTAACCGTTTCTGCTTCCTCTTTCTTTTTCTCCACTTGTCCAGCATCTGCCTGGCTGCCCAGCATCGCCACAATGAATGAGAGTCGAAGGGAAGCACTGGCGGCGGCCGCCCCCGCGCCCACCACCGCCTCCTCCTCCACGGCTGGCTCCAACACCACCAATATGGCCGGACCGGGCACAGGCGAGAAGGATGAAGCCTTTTCCAAGCTGAAGGACAAGTTCATGAATGAGCTGAACAAAATTCCACGTGAGTGTGTCTTTCATTTCTCGAGGGTGCAAAAGCAGAAAGTTTATTTTGTGAGGTTTTATTTAAATTGTTAATGTGTTTATAGTGAAAGTGCTGAAGTTTACTGGTTCCATCCTTAGAAGTGTTTGAGAATGTTGGTTTTCTTTGTCTTTTTTTTATCAGAGTAATAGTACATCTTTGGGTTTTGCAGTGTTAATTATGCAGAATTACCAATTTGAAGACAAACTATTATTCCATTGTTTTGAAGTACTACAACTCCTTTTAAGATGCTTTTACAAGGTGCTATTGGTGCATAACTGCTAGGCAACTTTATGATGTCATATTATGTGATTGCATGGGAGGAGTTCATGGACAAGCAAAGACATTATTTGTGTGTTGTAACAATAAATACAAACTATATTTAAATAGCACCTTTTGAAAACAAAGGTACAAAGTGCTTCGCAGATAGAAAAACAAAGCAAATAAAACACTAATGTTCACACATTTGGGGTTCAGCATTTTGCCCAAGGGTACTTTGACACATGCTAGAAAACGCCAGGACTCAAACCACCAACCTTCCAGTTGGTAAACAACCCAACCCCCAACGTACCACATGCCTTTAAATGACCATGACGAGCTCACCAATCTGATCTCCTCAGGGAGATTGTTTCAAAGAGCAGGTAGCACGTGTCAGGAAATCTGAGTAGACTTTGATGTGAGCTCATGCCTTAAAAGGCAATAATAAAATCTTGAAATCAATTCTCAAAATAATAATACAGATATGTTTTTTTTTTAAAAAAAACACAGAAAGTCTGGCTAGTGCATTGTGGATGAGCTGTAGTACAGTATGTAAAAAAATAATAATTTTAAAACATCTTGTAAACAAGCTTCCACCTGTTGGAACTTCCAGCAGATGTTTTTGGAGGACATGAAGCAGATGGCTGCTCCTCGTGACATTTCAAATGTCAGTTTCTTTTAGGAAGATTTTTCAACCATGATGTGACATCTCGAATGGACGATTAAACCACGTCACTCAACATCAAAGGTTTTTCTACATTGTGACGCCGTATGTTTCGCAGCCCTGGAATTTCATGCATTAGAATATATGGGTCAAAAACTCCTGCAGTTTCAGAAAAGACAGATACTGTGAGAAGTAACAAAGTGTCCAACCTGAAAGGAAACAGTAAATTAGTTTGGAATTTAAAAGAAATACAATAAGCACAAGCCTGTGCTCCCAGTTTGTTCGTGTAATGGTGTTTATTATTTCAAATGAAAACATTTGAGTGCATTCAGCAGGATTGTGGCACAAGCTTGACTAAATAGGAGTCATTGTGAGTGAGCAGTTGTTGGTGGCGCACAATAAGCACTCAGTGTCACTCGTGACCTTTGACAACAACTTCCAGTGAACCAGGCCACTTGATTATTTACTTATTCGTCTGTTTTTGTGGTGCTTCTGAGTCAAAGTAGTAACAACAGTATTTCTGCCACTGAGCTTCTCAAAAAGAAATGTCTTAGTAAATTATCTTATGAAAGACATAATCACATCTGAAGTGTGGAATAAACATCTGGTAACAAAGTGTTTGACATGATAAATCAGCATATTGTGCTCAGCAGCCTTTATTATTTGCTGTTAGAATTCCTGTTTTTCCGTCTCACTGGTGCATTCAGTCACAAACGTCTGTTATAATTCAGCACCTCCTGTCCTTTTGTCGCCAAATCTTCAACCAAATTCATTCACATTTAGATGGGTTTTTTTGCCTGGAGAATTCTGGAATATAAAATGTGAGCGAATGGTTGCCGTTGTGTCTCATTGAGGATAAAGAACTGCCTGGAGATCTGAGCGTGTTTGCATTCAGCAGAAATCTAAATATAGATATATCTACGGACTCATGTGGAAGTAATATTCTGAACATGAAATGGCTCCTGTGGAAGAGAAGGACTCAAGCAGAACTAGTCATATTCCCCCATTACAGAGATTTAATAGTGCGTGGAGTCAGCATGAAAAATTCCACCTGCTACAGAGGAATGTTTATTTGTTCCAGGTCCTGTAATTGCACAAAAAAGGCTTTAGTTTATATCCAGATATTTCTTGTGGCTTCAGCTGCAGATTTCAGCTTCATGTGGGCTGAAACGAGACGCTGATGTAAAATGAAAAGACATTTTTGGCGCAGAGAGTGAATGAATAGGATCAACAGTTTTCAGCGTTGTTATTGGCTGAGGTTTATGTCTCCTGTGGCTCAGCATAAAACGGCTCTCCAACACAAGTGAAGCCTGACAGTGTCTTCATGTCTTATTTGGTTCTGGAGCAAATAACTTATATTCATTTTATTTATTTTTTTACTTTAGAGGAGTAAATTACACCTCCTCTGGTTTCGCTTTGGGCAAAAAAAAAAATCAGCCCAGAGTGTTAATGCTGTTTTCTCTCACCTCATCCCCTCAATCAAAGGCAGTGACTTTTCCCCCCAATGCTGCCAAGCTGATGACGAATGCCCGAAGAAAGTCAGCTTGCTGCATGCTCAGCACAGCCTCTGTGCTGCAGCTTCAGAAGATCTTCTCTTGGGATTATGACCCACTTTAAGACCCGCAGGCTTTAAAGATGGTCACATGGTGCTGTCACACTGGCCTAACGTGATGGTGAATTATCGGAGGCGACGACATTGTCTTGACCCATCCTTTGGTCGATGGCTGCAGCAAACAGCCTGTTTCTTTAGTCTGTTTAGAGATAATATTCTTATCTCTGTTATCTTATTAAAGAAGAGCGATGTTTTTTTGTCTTACCTGTGCCTCTCTAGTTTTACAACCCCTTCTGACAAGCCCCACCCCTTTTCCTTTCATCCTGCCTGATGTGCAGGCATACCCATTCATCACACCGCCATCACCACACAATTGACCTTTGTATAAAGTGCCAAAAGGTGGGCGTTGCTTAGTGCTCTCAGTTATCCTGGATAAGCCTCCCCAGTGGCAGTACTTGAGTAAATACCTGACTGAGTATCTGCACTGACAAAAACTATGTTCTTACTTGTGAGCTACCCAAGTCTAAAGTAAACATGCTCTTCTTTTTTTAAAGACGTCAAACACAAATCTAAGAACAAACATATATGTGAGTGTGTTAAAAGTGACCGCAACAGCCCACAGGAGGATTGTTTTATTGAGGAGAGGTTTAAAAGTCCCGGCAGTACCAGGATGAAGTTACCCGATTAACTTAATGTACTTGGTGCAATAACTCTATCTGAAATGTAGTTTATGGAAGGGAGCTGACTGATGCACAAAACCAGAGATTTGTTGCAGAGCTGCACAGTTCCGGCAGATGAAGTTGATTCATGAAGCGCCCTGAGGCGACTGTTGTGATTCGGCGCTGTACAAGTAAAATTGAATTGAACTGAATTGAATGATAGCAACAGAATACAGCTCATGCAAATATCTTACATTTAAAACTGTGGAAAGATGAGTGAGTATCTCTCTGGAGCCCACAGGTAGATGACGGGATAGTCATTAAGCATTAGCACAGAAGGTGCAATGAAGAACTGCTCTGGCTGCTCTGTGCCACACAGGCTGATGTGTATTTCTGGCGATGGTTTTCAGCAGCGCGCGATCACGTGATCGGTCAGTACTCCAGACGTGACAGACAACATCAGTCAGAACAGAAGTTTGCTGCAGTTCGGCTTCTTCCAGTGCAAAGTTTTTCTTTCAAAGCATTTCAACCAGTTCTTTGGGGGGAAAAACCAAAAAGAAGCCCTCTGATCTACAGTTTTTCCAAATGATCAAGCCTTCAACATCCAATGAACACACACACACACACCCAAGCATACACTAAACTACAATCTGACTCTGATTGAACTCAGCAGCTGCCTCTAAGGAACCAAGTGCATTGAATTTCTAAGTACGTTTTCTAAACACCCAAGGCTTTACTTCCTGATAACAATTAACCTCTGAACACAGAGGCTGTTTGATCTGTGGCTGCTGGCTCTACCAGCCATTAGTCCAAATAACAGACAAGCAATTGACATTTCAGGAAAATAAATAATAAAGATCTATTTTTTTCCTTTTCTTGTGCTTTTAGGCAGTCAGCGGTGCAAAAAGCAGCAAAAATATGTCTTTAAATTAATAGGTTTCAGAAAACTATGGAACAATCTGTTTTTGTGATTTTAATTTCAGCCAGAAACACTCACATTGTTAGCAAGAACAGCCCTCTTAATCTGGTGGATTTGTATCTTTTTTGTTTTATTTCTCAAAATCAGGGCCTCTGATTTCACTAAACTCAAAGTACTGCAGCACATCACCCACTTCAGATTCTTTAGCTTTCACTCTAAAGTGTTAGAAAATGACTGTTGCTGTGAATTGGCACAACGTTACTGTATGTAAATAAAACTGTTTTGAATTGAAGAACTCAGGTGGTTCTCTTGTGCCAGTTTTGGGACTAAAAGCATTCCGTCTTTATGTCTGAGCCTGATTATTTAGTGTCATACAACTGTGAAACAAGTCTAAACAAAATGTTTTAAATTGTCTTGTTCTTTGACTCTGTGGCTGCTCACATTCGACAGACAGCAGAGTTTATTAAAAGGGATTATGGTGGTGGATCAGCGGAGCTATTCATCTCTGCTTCCCTGCTGCTCTGGCAACACGCCTCGCTGCCTACTCTCTGCCCTCGCTTAACAAAAGTTTGCCCATCACGAGACACCATCGGGGCCTGGTCCAACCACAGCCAGATCAGTGCTCAACCACCAGCAGCCTTCCTCTCGGAGAACCTCTTTCTCTGCAAAGCAAAACCTCACATATGAAGATATGTGAGAAAGTTTTTGGATCATTACCCCGAGGGATCGGGGTAATTACCAGAGTGACATTTGGAGCTCAAATGTATTTTGAGTCTCTGTGTTGGAGCTTTGTTGGTCTGAAAGGCGATTAAATATTCACTATTGTACTGAACAAAACACTCAGTGAAATGGTGATTTTTATTTTAGTAGCAATCACTAACCTCAGCTCCAATGTCAGTTTGACAGGCATATAATACAGTATTGGTCATGTTTTCAAAGTTATTGAATTCCAGCAAATTCCCTCGGTTTAAAATGTGCTGCTCAAAGTTGGACGAAAAGAAAAACTTTTAATTACAAAAGAAATATGAGCCAGAAATTTTTGTGTTATGGCTTTAAAGCAAGACGGATGAGAACAAAACAAGGACTCGACAGCCATGCTGGGAATCTTAAAATCAAACATGCCGACATGCAGATTAGTTTTCCATCAAAACCAAAATAATTTCACTGAATGAATGAAAAGATAAAGGGTCACCATTAAAGTTTTATGGCAGTATCGCCTCACACCAACAGGTTCCTGGGTTTCAGTCTGCCACCCAGGGCCTTTCTGCGCCTGCGCCTGCGCCTGCGCCTGCATGGCTCTTCTCCAGGTACTCTGGCTTCCACCCTCAATCCAAAGGCATGTGTTTTAGGCTAATTAGTGATTCTAAACTATTTCATTCAAAGTGTGAATCTATAGCTACAATATGCCAGCAGCAACAGCATCAAAGTGGAATATTGCTGACACTGCATTGTAATGTCATTTAAAAATGTTAAAGCAAGGACATGCTGTTACAGTGGATCCAGGTGGTGAGGCTATAAAACATATACAGCTGATTGTCATTTTATATCATGTAAAAAATTTACACTGATATTATCACAGAAAATTCAGGCATCTAAGGTTTCGTAACACTCCTGCCAGTTAGTCAGGTTACCAGTTAAAAGTTTCATGTGAGTGGGTGCAGGTACTACGGCCATCAATAATTCTGAAGAATAACCAGTAATGATAAGTCCAACATCCATCGGTACTTGTTTTGTTTCTTAATTTTCTGGTAGAAATTTGAATAACAGGACTGAGAAGTTCCTAATTACAAAGAAGCAAACCTGCTAATTTTAAATCAGATCTCATATAAAATGAACCCTGAGTGCCGTGTTCATTTTAATCAACTCCCAACCTATTGCATAGTGAGTCAGTGTTGCAGAAAGCTGGATGATGCTCCCTGCTGCTGATGTATTGTTTCCCTAAACAAGCCACATCAGGGAAAAGGCCATGGACTCACAGGCATAGCAAGATTTAATACCAAGGTTAATTGACCAACAGGATCCTGTCTTATTGGATTAGTGTGGCTATAAGCCAGGTGCAATCTCACACACACACCCCACCCTCTTACATGTATCCATCCACCTCTATCCATTCGTGAAGCGCCTCTCTGTAATGTAAAGTGCTTTGTATTTTCAGGGAGCTGGGAGATGATGAGTGTGTTAGAACAGAAACATCTTCAAGTATGAATCCATTTAATATTTTCTTTGAATGTCACTGGGTGCATTTCTTTTGTTTCTCCATGATGGAAACAGGGGAATCCACCGGGGCAGGGTCTGCAATGTAACACATGTGATCTGCAATGTAACACATGTGATGCAGTTTTGTTCCCTGTAGTGCTCATATTCAAAGCACAGCAGGAACACTTTTGGAAGCTCTTCACAGTGTCTTTTATTTTGAAAATTAAGTGGGCACTCCTTAATGTTCCTTTGTCTAGCTTCCTGCCTTATCTGCTTTGTGCAGCTTGATGTGGATTCTAAATAAAATACAGTGGTGCAGATACAGCTGCTTCTGGGGGCCTTTTGGTGGAGTCACAAGCACTAACTTGAGTAGGAGTGATCAGTTTTAGCTAAACTCATCTACAGAAAGTTGATATGCATGTTTCTTTTCTCATGAGTTCATATTGATCTTATTCACTGTGGCATACCACCACATACTGTCAGAATGACTCACAGTCCTGCAGTATTTTATACTCCTTTCTATGGAGTCAGTTTTCGAACACCTACAGTGTTTGTAAATGTCAGCCAGCGAAGCTTGACTTTTCCCCTTTATATGGAGGTTATTGCTCTCTGACTTCCTTTCACTGCTCAAAAATCATATCTAATAATATCTTCTCAAAACGCAGCGTGGTGATGTGTCAGAAAAATCGTCAAAATCATTTGAGTCGAAGTTTTGCAACAGTTACGTTTCACTGTTCTACCAGCTCGAGGTCGATCTGTCACTCAGAACCCTTTGGTAGCATCAATCGAATCCTGAAAATGCCACAAAATTTATCATCTGTACTGTACATCTAATTCTTATCTCACAAGAGAGGTGAAGGCAGGCAGTACTTTGAAGGCGTCTCACTGTTCAGGGTTCTGCTTTGTCGGCGCGCCGTTCTGTTGACAGAGCTGAAAAGTGATTTCAGCCTTGAGGAACAGCAAACATGGATCACATCATGTGCAACCCACCCATTAGAGAAACTCCATTTTCCATGCCATGTCGCGCGCGGAACGAGAGATAAGTGTTGGGAGTTGAAGTGCTGGAGTGCATGTGCTGGCAACACTCCCTCTCGCGCTCTCCCCTTCCCGTTCTCACTCCGTTTCTCTCCCGAGAAAAGACACTCACACAATGTAGTTAATTAGGAAATGCTTTTATTGCTTTCTGGGACTCAGGTTCCTTTAATTAAGGAACACAGAAGTGCCTTTCACTGGAAGACGCACGCTTGATGAGTAAGATAAGGGCTGGTTTCATGCGTTGATTGGACTCTTACTGCCTAAACGGCGTTCCATCAGGCATTCTGAGCGTCGGTGAAATGCCAGAATGACTTTAAGCATTTGGGCTTTTGAAAAGAGATTTTACACTATATTTCTTCTGATTCCTTTTAATCAGCGATTCAGTTCGGGGGGAAATCCACAGTTTTACTAGCAGCGATTGTTATCGTTGGGATTCACCAGCTTCAAATGCAGACTCTGACACTTCCATTAAAATACTGTCTCCCTAGCTTACCTTCTGCTTGCATTTGTATGTGCACGGCAAAAGCTGTTCAGATCTCCAACGTGCCACTATATATCTCAGAACTATAAAGTGCTAGCATAGTCACAGCATTTTTAAAAGAACTGTAGATGTAGATATTTGGCATGATCACATTTATTCTTCAACACAGCCTGAACTCTGAGTAGTGTTCAGGGATAGCTCTCAAGCTTTCTGTCAGGATGATCCCACACTGGTTCAATAATGTGTGTTTTGTATCAAAGTTTGCTTTTACTGCATTGACAGTGTGTGCTTGGGATTCATTGTCATGCTGAAAAATGAAGCCACCTCCTTTCCAGATGATACTCCTTTGCGAATCAAAATCTGACCGTAGTCTCCCATGTTCATAATTCCATAATTGATAAGTTCTCCAACACGACTGGCTGAAATGCAGCCCCCCAAACCACGGCAGGGCCTCCACCATGTTTTACAGAAGCCTGTAGACACTCACTGTTGTGCCTCTCTCCTGACCTCCTCCTGTACTGACAAGAATTGGAAGCAGAGATTTCACGTTTGGATTCATCACTCTTTCAGACCAGTTCTTGTGTAATTTGGCATACAGCCTTTTCTTCCTGTTGCCTGTTACGTGTAGACACAACATGGCTTCATCCCTGGAGTTATGTGTCTCTCTTATGCTTAAATTATTCGTAGGACAGTGTTAAGTGGCTAAACAAACAAACAAACAAAAAAAGAAAAAAGGGAATAAAACAACTTTTAAAAATTACAAAAAGTCTGGCTCCTGTGATGCAGAATATAAAGAATTGAGTGGTGGCTCAAGACTTGGGCATAGTGCTGCATTTCTCTTGAGATGTAATCATGCAGATGATAAACATAAATACAGCTGGTCCAGCTTGTCTAATTATGCAGTCATTATAAGCAGTGTGTTGGAATAAATGTAACACATTTTTTCATGGGTAAACAAATAATTTATTAAAGTGTAATTGGGGAAATATTAACCACACCTTCTGGACTAGATGGTTTTTAAAGCTCTGTGAAGCATTAGTAAATGCTTTATTACCACTAAATAGAGCCATTAGCTTAATTTACCTATATTTTAAGTTCTTAATATAATGCGATTAAGTTGAATCCATTACATGGAACTGAAAAGGGTCTTAAATGAGACAGAGGTGAATACAGACACTGGGATCTGGGATATTAACAGGAAGATTTGGGAAAATATGGCCCCATGATACTCGATATACATACAATCATCAATGATGAGCCATATCCAAAGTGTCAGTTTTGGATGACTTATACATCAGTTTTATGCTAACGGAGTTCCCTAACTAGCATTAATTTTCACCCCCCCCCCCCCCCCCCCCCCCCCCCTTTTTTTTTTTCTATTTCTCTTCACCTCTTTTCCCTTCTT
>VOQJ01015936.1:41598-63565 GCA_015052665.1 Apistogramma diplotaenia
AAAAAACAAGTGGGACCCCCCCCCCCCCCCCCCCGCATCAATGGATTGTCATGGTCATACCTCTGCTAATGCCTCTTGAGCGCACCCTGCCAATTCACCACAGCTCTCGCTCCACAGCAAGTTCTGTGTTGCCGGTGATTACCGTGAAAGTGTCGGCCGTCGGAGAAGCTTTTGTTTAAATGGCAAGTGGAAAATGCCAACATCTGTTACTTCCACTAAATTGGCCAAAGCCGTTCAGTCAGGTCCGATCGTTGTAGGCTCCGACACTTTTTGATGGACTTCGGCGTTGATCTGGCGCACCAACTCTGCAATCACACACATTCTTCCTGGTTTGGTATAATCTCTACTTTTTGGGTCCTCAGTTCAAAATTGTTCACTGAAATGTTTTTCGCTTTCCTGCGAGTTTTGCCGCCACTCCTGATAGACATTTGCTGTTTGTCCTCCTCACAGTGCCATCGTGGGCCATCGTCTCCATCGCGTTCGTGGCCATCATCCTGGTGTTAGCTTGCTGCTTCTGCGTCTGCAAAAAATGGATATTCAAGAAGAAAAACAAAAAGAAGGGCAAAGATAAGGGCAAAAATGCCATCAACATGAAGGACGTCATGGATGGGACCAAAACCGAGGTAAAGATTTTTAACCACTAATTTAAAAAAAAAGACCATCCCTACATGATGATTTCATAGGAAATTTAATGCCAAAACATTTTATGAACCCTGCTTGAAATAAATATATCTAATAATGTTTAATGTGTTATGTTTTTTGCTGTTTGAAATGCTTTTGCATTTTTTTCTCTCTTTTTTATTTATTTATTTTTTTTACAATTTTAGGAAATCTGATTCTGTATGATGGCAATTTTGGCTGATCACCAGATTATTAATTCATTAGGAATATATTTTCAGTTGCAAACTGTATTCACAGTTTTCACGTGACATCACATTATTACAGTAACATCTACTGTACCTGGATGGCAAAATTTGGCTTTTTTTTTTTTTAAGATGGAAAAAACAATCATAGATCTCCTTCAAACTGACTTGGAAATACATTTTTATTAAATTAATGTCATAAAATCATCTCAAAATGTTACTACCTTGTCACTACTGGCCTAGAATGACAATCATAGCAACCTGGATCAGCAACGCTCACTGCTGTTTTTGCCAATGAAGCATTTATTTATCAAAAATACATAGACAGCAGTCCAAGGTGAGATATGTATTTAAGCCACTGCCAAAATGTGACATTCTTGTACTGCAGTTCTTTGGATTTTCCAGTGTTTTTGCCGTCCAGGGTTCTGCGGAGGTCACGTGACTGAAAACTGTGAATAGCTGTCAACATGTTGCATTTTTCTATGCAATGGCTGCCACTGTGCCATATGTATTTTCTATGTGTCGTGTATTTATTGCAGCCAAAGAGATGCATTCATCATTTTTATTACTAAAGGAAAGTTTAAGTCATTTAAAATGGCTTCAGATTAAAAGAGAATTTTTCAGTCTCTTTTTTTTTTCCTCCTGCTTATCATTTTTGTGCTTTTTATTAATTTTTTTATTACTTTTTTAAATATATTTTTTTATGTTTTTGGTCATATGAGGACCTGCTCACTTGTTGAAGAGTGTGAGTAACGTTTGTTGTGTAATGAAGTGGTATCCACCCAGAGAAATGACGTCGCCAAATGATGCACATTTTACCTTTTACCTTCCCACTGCACAGAATAAGGAAGCTATAACATGCTGATGCTTGAAATGGAGTTAGCACACTAATTGCACCAGCAGAGCATCATTATACCACCGCCCTCGGTGGAATCGTGTACAAAGCGTCTTTAATTTGTTGCAACACCCCTGCGATCGGAGGTGGATCACGACCCACGTAGACGGAAACCACTGACATTGTTTTCATACCTCATTTGACTTAATTATTGTAGCAAAGGAGCTAATTATAACTCAAACATTAAAGACTCTTTTATTTTCTTATATAATAGTGAAGAGCAGAAAGCTTTGCTAACCACCAAGGTCATCCAATGCACCACAGCATAGCAGCTTGTTAGAGTACAAGACTTTTCATTAATGTCCAATAGTCTTCCCGTCTTTGCACCATCCAGTTTCTGAAATTATAACTAAAGAGGCATTAATCAAAATAAGCCATCAGTAACTGGACACCGTAATAGCTAATCTCCGAGACTGGTGAATCTGCCACTTCCGAGGCAGGCGGTCATTTCTCCTGGTGTGCCCAGACTTTGGCGTGTTAACTCCTGTGTGTGGTTGTTTTAATTTGTGTTTCTTCCTTCTATGTCCTCCTTATCTGTGTTGTGTCTGATGACTGTTCGGGATGGTCACTGGCGGTAGGTTCCTAATTGCTGTTGGATCTTCTTAAGCCTGCTGCTCTGACGTTTTTTTATAGCCTCTTGAGAACAGCTACTACTCCCATAGAACCAAATATATGTAACTATGCATACAGTACATGTATATCTACTGCATATATGTGTGTACAAGCTGCATATGCACATATATATGTATGAAAGAAACACTGGGTGCGCATTGACAAGGTTGAACCACACTGATTCTCGTGCCAAGCTAAAGTCTCCTGCCTTTTGAACCTTTCATTTGCATTTCAAACGAGTGGTGGTAAGCAAACTAGAATGATTGAGAGGCTCTACAAGTAAATGCTCTTTTGATGCTACTGATGAAAAGGAAGCTTTAAAGCATCTGCAACCACATCTGTCAACCCAGGTGTAGCGAAGTCACATACAAGTTGGATTAAAGGAAAACACTTTTGATAAATTAGGTTATTTCCTCAATCATTTTACCCGCTTCTCTTTTTCTGCCCTGAAAAACACTCCAACTGGATTTGCTCACCAAAGACAGAAACCAGGTGGCTCAGAGGCAAAATTTTAAAACCAGTCAGTGTTGTTCAGCCTTTCGCTTTCACAACTTGACAAATTGGAGCAGGGAGGGACATTACGGCCCCTTTAACCAACATCTACCACCCACCGCTGGCATGATGCTTCTAGCTACCATCGGCGTAGGGGGTAACATTCAACCTTTAGGGCTATGATGACAATGCGACTGTATGTCTGCGGATGTAATCGAACTTGGGAATGGGGAATCACATAAGAGCACTGTTTTTGTACAACAGAGAATGCTCTGCATGCCTAGTGAAAGAGACTTCTTGGAAGGCAACTTTTGATGCTGAATGAATGACCTTGAGAACTAGTCTTTGCCTTTTCAATCGCATGTTGTTCTTATAACAAACTCCTTCACCGTCCCACCCCCCCAGCCTCCCCTACCTTCACTGTCACCAGAGCCACCACCTGCAATCCTCACCTCAGTGCCAGGCTAGGAAAGGGCAACTTCACTTCTCACTCTCTGCCACTTCAGACAGTTCCCAGTTGATATGTGTTTTTGCCCGAGACTTGAGCTGCCTGAAATAACATCAAGGGAATTGTCTTACTATGATCTTTTCTGGAAGCATCTCTCCCGCTCGCTCTCTCTCTGCTTCTTTCAGCCATCTCTCTCTATGTCTCTCTACGATTCACCCTTCTTCTTCCACTAATGCCTGCCCATTCTCATTTCTGGCGCCATCATTTGATCTTTCCCCCCCTTTTAGACTGAAAAACCCAGAGATTGATAGGAAAGCACCATCGGGGGACCAGGCCCGGGGCTTTAGTGCATCACACAGCATGTCCTGGTGTTAACTGCTATGGTGTTTTAGTGCTTGCTTCCCCCATCCCCTCCCCTTCCCCCTTGTACACCATAAAACAAGTGGGAGCTTTTACAGGAGTAGGTCCAGTGGCAGGACCTGGGCGGGGAATGGCTGGCAGGGTGCTAGCACCAGCGACAAACGGGCGACACTGACTCTTGGTGGGTGTCTCCTTCAGGCCTTGAAGGATGAGGAGGATGCGGAGACAGGGCTGACTGAAACGGAGAAAGAGGCAGAGCCCAAGGAGGACCAGAAACTGGGCAAATTACAATACTCCCTGGATTACAATTTCACAGAGAATACGGTAAGGATCCGCTCTCCAAATCTATCTTAGTGTGTGTCGTTGTAGAGAAAGATCCTTCCTTGTAAGTATGGCCACACCCAACCTCTGAGGTCCAGCTTTTCATCTCTCCGGAGATGAAACGGGACCCAAACCAGGTTTTGCACAACATTTTCCTTTGGTAGCTCTCAAACACAGCAAGCTCATTGAAGCTGGAGGGCAATCTCAACGGGATATATCATGGTGGTCGAGTTTGTGCATTTGCCACTGAGCCCGGTAAAGGATGCAGTATACTACTGGGATTTAGTTTGTCTCTGTATTTGTTTCGTTCTTTCTCCTTGATTGAATACAGCCTCTGCAGATATCCATCTGCTTTATATTTTTTCCCCAGCGAATGAGTTTTAAAAAGCAGAATGAGGAAGCACATCAACTTCCTGGTGCCAGATGTTGTGTGACAGATAATAGACGCGGTGCATGAACACACTGTCCCTTGCTGGGCTAGCTAACCCCCCATTTTAAGCAGAACTGACAGCCAGAGATTAGCTGGTAACACAATGCTCCTGAGGTGTTGGTACCGCTGCCTTTTTCACAACAATGCTCACCCACAACTTGTCTTTCACTGGTCAGTATTCAGCTTTTTTGTCTGAATTGTGAAATATCCATCAAATCGCAGATTAGAAAAGACAATAATGGTGCTAATGCAATTATATTGCACAGATATCATTAGCGTTCAGTCAGCCAACCCCTTATTTCTGTTAGCGAAGCAGTCATTTCATAAAAGAGGGATATTATGTGGACAATATTGCTTTTCACAGAGTTGATCTGTCATGTGGCAGGAGGCACTGACAGGTCTCTATGAGGTTCTTGATTACACAGGTAATAAGCTCCACAGTGGCGCTCAAGCGTAATGAATGGATGACAGTTTTCACATTTTGTGACAGTGACCTCAGAGAACCAGGCTCGGTTCACTACCAGCGGAGCTCGCAACAGGCACACCTAAAAACTGAGGGGAGGCAGCAGTTCATCTGACCCACTTTCAGCCCTGTGACGGGCACCGACCACATCCACAGCGGCCTTCAGGCAATCAACATGAGTGGGAAAGAACCGTTCTGGGAGAACTGGTAGAGGTGATTGGCCAAATGCTGTGTGAAATTCCTGTTATTACCGTCATACTGCTTTTAAAGAGGGACACATGAAGTGTCTACAGTAGTTTTGGGATAGTTTGGAGTTTGGGAGCAATTTCATTTTATAAGTGAGAGTTCCAAGAAGTAACAAAAACAAACTTTCCTTCTGACTGGAACAATAGACTGCAACTAGGGTTTGAAATGCTAACCCTGTTATCAAAGGATGGGTTCACATACCTATAAGCCACCCCCACCGTGTTTCTCTTCAGAGTGGAGCCTAAATGGTGCAACCTAGCACACAAAAAGCTTAAAAATTGCCAAAATAGGAAGTTTTCTTTCTTAACTTCCCCAGGCAATCAACACGAGCACTGAAGAACTGCTCTGAGAACTGCCAAGTATGTGTGGCATACTTCTCTTAAAGAGGAACACAAGAAGTGTCCAACTTGGGGATGGTTTGTAGTTACATGGGGATGATTTACTTAATGACACAAACACCATTACTGGCCAATAATGCAAACATGCACCTCAGGTGTCCGCTTTCTTTAGTGAACAAAGAAAAAGATCACGTTAACAAATTAAGATTTCATTTAACAATCTGCCTTGTTTTGGTGTAAAAAAAACAAACTTTTGTTAAGGTCACTGAATGCAGAATTAATTATGTTAAATTGTAGGCAAGTTGTTGATGGATGCATGCACAGTGTAGCCTTGCAATGAGCAGCTCCAGTAGTAGCTACCAGTAAATACACATAAACCTGCATAAACTTTGTATTGTCAAAGTGTCCTGACAGCACAGAGAGATTTCATGATGCTTGTACTGAATTGAGTGGACAGGAATAATTGAAAATTGGATCACTGCCACCAGGCAGTCTTAGAAATGATATTGAAGCATGAAGGCAATCTTAAACCTGCAATGTCACACACTGAAAAAAGAGCTCAGTTTGCGTCACATTATGGATCAATGCTGTGGGGGTTTTTTCTTAAACAATTATCATTATGTAGCTACAGGTGGCTGGTAGGATGAAAAGAGGAAGATTACAGAGATGATTCATGGATGCTCAGGTTCATGGACCTCAGGAAGGATGACATGGGACAGAGAAGGACATTAGGGACAGGATGAGATGGAGATCGATGATTACTGTGGCGACCCCAAAGGGAATGGCTGCAAGAAGATGACACTTATTATGTAGTTATAAGCAAGACTTTTAGTTGCATAAACTACTTATTAACAGTTATGGAGATGGTTAGAGAGTGGGTTTTGAAGAAGTCTTTCAGGAGATAAAATGGAAATTCAATTATAAGTCCAGTAGTTGTTGAAATGTTTGATATCAAAGAGGTAAAACAAAAAGATAAGGACGCGTGTTCCTGAAGGCACAATAATTCTGGCACCATCCTGAGGTTTATCCTCCCATCAAGAGTTTGCTTTGCACACTCCCTGCTTTGATAAGTGAACAGGGGGAACATCTGCACTAACTGCAAAACCAGATATCAGGCATCTAGGCTATCCTTGAGGCAAAATAGGAAACGCTCAGGTCATCAATCTCCAAAAAGGTTCCAGAGCCTGACCCTTTCACCTGGCTTAACCGTGCCTAGTTTGCCATTGCAGTGCACAGATGTGGATGTAAGTTAAGTATTCATAATCCAGTGTCAACCTTTTGTACAACAATAAGGTTTTGAAAAGCTAATGGTATCCTACTTGGTCTTTAGCTTCAGAATCAGATGTATATCCTGCTGGAGCCTCAGGTATAACTAGTCAAATATATTGGGGCCACACTACTGCTACTTCTAGTCAGTTTACTGGATTGTGAGTAGTGCTCTTGTCATGTTTATGAACCACAAATCTCCTGTTGCAATAGAGTTGCCTTTGGAAACAAAACGTCATCAGTAAGCTTCATAGACATACGGAGCTCTGACTAATTTGTCTCAGATATTAGAAAATCTGCTTCTTCTTTAAGATCCTGCTGTAAGTGCTACTATCTAATTAATTGTATGCGTTTCAAATGTCCCCCAGGCCTAAAACTCTGTCAGTAAATGTTCCGCCCTGCCAAGAAAAAGAAGGAATTGCTGGTGTGTCTCTGTAAAAACTGAGGCAAGGAGATCAGGCTGAGTGGGAAAAGACTTTCAGATTAATGTCAAGTCCTTGTGGCAAAAAAAATCTCAGCTTTGTTTCTGTCTGTTAACCACCACAAATGGCTGCTGCCCCCGGTGTTGATGACACCGGGTTTATACACTAATGAGACGAAAGGTTTTGTAAAAGATCCAAATCATTTAGGGAGCGGCGGCGCGGCTACACGAGGCAAATACACAGCAAATGAACCACAAAGAGCCCTCTGAGCACAGCGGGGAGAGAATTAGAATGTCATTCCCACTTTCAACATCATTACCATATTCATTGCTCTTCTTTGCAGGTCAAGAGCAGGCATATTGCATTGTGTCCAGTCAGGATATGTGAATTATACACTGAATTTAAAAGCATTCATATCACTTTTTATTATTATTATTTATTTCAGAATACCCCCCCTAGACAGTTCATTTCCAAAATAACACACAAAGCCTCTGCATATTAGTGGTCCATTTTCAGTCTTGGGTTTCTTTGGAAGTGTGCGTATGGAGTCACAGCACCAGGCATTATGCACTGGGACAAAGCCCTGCAAAGATAAGGTGCCAAGAGCTGAATCACCATCCTGTGCCCATTCTGGTCATCTGCTCACTGGACTGAAGAGTAACATACAAACAAAAGGGGGGTTAATACCAGCAGCCTTTTGCCATGTGAGGGCTAGAGTCCCATAGTTAAATAGAAAAACCCACACAGATGTGCAAACACACAGCAGTGATTTGTTTTATTATCAGGGGTATAGCGGGTAGGCAGATATTTCCATTATTTTTAATTGACAGTATTTGGACAAAAGGGAAGTGCGCTAAGGCTAGCAGGCTTGCATTCATATTCATCAACTGTGCAGGTGCAGTACACAGAGATACCTGTTTATTATTGCAAGTAACACACTAATATTACAATTTCACTCACCAAAACTGGAGCACAGATTTCTTGGATAGACTGTGCGACACGGCAGGGCTCGAGGAACTGCTTCAAAAAGGCAACAAAAGAGCAACGAGACGGAATCGGCGTGCTCTCAGTTTGGGGGTCAAGTTGGCCAATCACATGCAATCAGTTTGTGAGAATGCTGCAATTAACTGTGATAAATTACATTTGTTGCTGTCTAGAAACAGATATTCATATTAACAACTTGCATCCGGAGGCCAGTCAGAACCTCATAGATGTGGAATAGAAATTCAGAAATTTCTCCACAAACAGTGACGTCGTTAGTGAAGAAGCTACTGACCTTGGTTTTATATCGGAACAGAAGAAACTACAAGCAAGCCCTGTGGTGAAATCCACAGTTTAACTTTTTACAGTGTGTGTGTGTGTTTGTGCAAACAGCATGTAAATACAGAATGAATAACAGGTAAGAAACTGATTTGGTATGTAATGAGATGCTAACGCCGTGCACTCATTATGCCTATGCTAGATAGCCACAAGGAAAATAACATTGTTTGTTCATGAGCCATCTTTTCTTATTCACCCCTAAAAAGGCAGCCAGAACTGTACTGTGCATACATGCAGGAAATAATATAAGATTGCTGCTTTTCTTTTTTAATACAGTTTTTCCTTCTTATTGTCTGTCGGGGAAAAGAACAAATATTTGACGACACCACCTTCATCGCCAGGGTGGCTTAAACAGTGGGATTTTTAATGAGCTTTGAGGAAAAACCCTCTTGTCACTTTGTTCTGTAGACATGTGGTGTCATACAGGATTGGAAAAGGTACAATTAGCACAAGCAGCAAAGTGCCCATCAACATTTCCAGCCACGTCCCGCTCGTATCTCCTCTCGAGCGTTGGTGCTTCTCCCAGTAAAGATGGTGTGACATGCTGTGTCTCCCACTGACTGTGCTGATGGATGGGTGGAAATCAGCAGGACAGCGCGGGAGGATAAATTGCTACACTTAAAATCCGAGTGCCGCTTCACAGCACTACAGTGCACAACATGGTTCCAGTTAGGTTACGGTAAATGACAGCTAGAAAAAATGCTTAAGCCACAGTAAACTGGAGTGTTTTTGGTAATGTCGTAAAAATGTTGTGCAAAACCTGGAGAACCGCCAGCAAGGAAGTCCCAAACTTCCTCCACTGTACTTGACTCGTGTTCAGTACTGTCATGTATAATTGTGTGTGGAGACGTGTGTATTTATACTTTTTAGCTGTTTCACTCTCACTGCCATCCTTATGCAGATATTTACCAAGTAACAGCCCAGATGCACAGATGTAACATCAGAAATGATGACTTAAACCTGTGCCATAATCACGTTTTATTTACAGCACTTAAACACCTACAAGTGTCCTATAAATGTAATTTATTGAGGGTTGAGTACAAATAAAAGTAGAGCTTTTTAGCTCATTCGACTATGAGTATGTAAACATGTTGTAGAGTAAAAGCTGCTTTTAAGGCAGAAATAATCTCATTAGTTAAGTTTTTAAGGATGAAAGTATGTTTGCATTTGTGCCAAAACTGGAAAATTAAGGTTTTCTATTCCTGAGGCTTTACGAGCCTCTGATGTATGCCGTGACGTACATTAGACCTGCACATCCTCACATGATGTATGATCCTGCCAGTTTGTGTTCCCTAACTATAGCATGCATCCGTGGTGCTGTTTGTATGCAAAAAAGCCCGTTTGGCAGGACTCACATCTACACGTTGGTCGACTGTGGGCGTGAATTAGCACCAATTAGCATGAGCTTAGATAGCTGCCTGTAGCTAAATAGACTGATTACGCCTTCATTTGGATGTCAAATGGCAAACTGACGTAAAACCCTACTGACTGAGGATATTTACATTTGATAGGCTAGTGACTGAGCTGCAATATTTAAATAAACAGATTTATCATCAGGTGCTTGTGCTGCTGCTTAAAAGACTGAACTTTCTCAAATCTATATATGTAAAAGTTTATGTTTATAGGTCTTTCCACTTAATAACTCAAGAAACCTAAAAGTGGTTGAACCAGAAGTAACTATGAGTCTGACTTATATTTTGATCTGAATGCCCCACCCATGTAAATTAGCTTTCAGAGCAGGTCTGCTTCTCAGCATCTAAAAAGAACAAACGTAGCCAAAAATCCACAGGTGTTGGCACATCATACTGGTGGTTAGTTGCCTAATGTTGATCAGGCTGGAGGTCCGCTGGAGGTCACTGTTATTTGCCAGTGCATGAGTGGTAGCCCCACATAGTAAAGTGATGCGGCTCCTGACAGCTGTAGAGCTCCATGGCTGAGTGCCCTGGTCAGCCTCCAGATTGCTGCTTGATGGGTGCTTGATAGGGAGTTGATTGACTGACTAGCTGGGCCTCCGGAGAGGCCTTTGAGTTGAGGCTCTGACTGGCAGGTCAATCAGTCCCTGATGCCCCCCACTGTGGTTATCAATTATCAGCCTTACGTGAAGAAAAACAGTCCCCTTATTCAAAGGCTGACACTTACTGACCTTTACAAAGTCTTCAGCTTTGAATCATCTTCACCATTATAAATCAATGATAGCTGGTGATACTAAACGATCAGGGTGGAAAAATCTCTTTTTAAAACCTTAGAACAATCAATAGGCAGTCTATAAGGATGTTGGTGGGATGATGGGGGTGGTTATGGTGATGATTTGGATCTGTGAACACTGACAGGTCTTCACTCAATTTTCTACTGGTTCTCTTTTCCTTCTCAGCTCATAGTGGGGATCATTCAGGCAGCAGAGCTGCCTGCTATGGACATGGGTGGCACATCTGACCCATACGTAAAGGTCTACCTGCTGCCTGACAAGAAGAAGAAATTTGAGACCAAGGTCCATAGGAAGACCCTCAACCCTGTCTTCAATGAGCAGTTCACCTTCAAGGTACCCCTTACATTAAAAGTTGCATTGAATCTCCATCCACTGAACTTTTAGAAACATCTGTGCATCACAAATGCTTTTTTTGTAGCTGGAGATCTTTTGCTTCCACTGACAATCCAATTTGCATGCAGCCTTGAATGCTGGGAAGGTGTGGAGACAGCAACCAGCTGGCACATTAACAAGCTCCTGACAGAATATCTCTCACACGCACAGTTACACACACACACACACACACACACACACACACTGAGGCCCGATGTGATTGGGATTAACACAGGCAGATGCACCGCCACACCCTGGCCTTGCCTCGGCTATAATGGATGCGTGGCTCCTGCTCAGTTGTGTGGAAAGTTTTGTTATTCAACCAACAGCGGAGAGCGCAGGTGTTTGGTGTAAGTTAAGCATAATGTGATGTGATATCTATGCAAGATTTATTTGTGTGTGTGTTTTTAATGCTTAATTCAGAGTCTCGGATGCATTGTGAAGGGGAAAAAAACGGGAAGTGGGATTATAAGCAGCAGTGATGTTGTCAGAAAGAAGATATGTTTATGGAAGATAATGTCAAGGACAGTCTTACTGCTCCTCCTCCCTTTAAGTTTGGTCTTAAAGGAAAAGGCAAGGACCACACATCAGTGTCCTTTAAAGAGAAGGTAGGATGGACAGGACTGATTTAGAAACCAACTCTAGCCGACCACTCCGAAATCACACATCTGACTCTGTTTGACATGTAATTAACTTTAAAGTGGGTGCAAAAGCAAAGAGTCAAGGACTGATTGATATCAAACTGGTCAATGTGATTAGAAAAAAAGCATTATTACAGGTTTGGATGACATTGCATTGTAAATGTTACTAATAAGTTTGTAAGTCTTTCTAAATGTGATGTTTTTCATATTCTTCAGAGATTTATAAGGATGTAGTTGGATGTTATTCATTTTTACAATTACAATAACCCATCTTCGGCACAAGAGCTTGTGCCAACATACTGCACTAATGATCTAGGCTTGTTTTCTTAATAGAAGTGGTCACGCTGGTTTGAGAAAGACTTGATTAACTTGTAACACTATAACAAAAAAATCCCAAAAAAAACAAAAAGTGAATTGTTGCTAAAATTGGACCCTATGAGTGAAAGTTTTTAGCTTTTTGCATTGTTAAATGTATATAATCAACTTGAGATTCTAGTGTACCTGGGTGACCTAATGCTTCACCTCTTCCTCCTTAAGGTCCCTTATGTCGAGCTTGGTGGGAAGACACTGGTGATGACGGTATATGATTTTGACCGCTTCTCCAAGCACGATGCCATTGGTGACATCAAGGTGCCCATGAACAAGGTGGATTTCAGCCACATAACAGAGGAGTGGCGGGATCTGCAGAGCGCTGAGAAGGAGGAGGTAAGACTTCCTTCGAAATGGGTTTTAACTCCTCATAAAATCTGAAATGAATGGGTTTGAAATGACATTGTGACACCTGCATCATGTCGAGGCAAAGACTTGTAATTCTGGTAGCTGCCGCTTCAGTAAAAGGGGCATAAGTGATATCAGAAGCATTATTTTATTTTACTCAGCAAACCATTTAAGCTTGTACCACAAATGCGGTGCAGTCACCGATGTAATCCATCTCCCCTGGAAATGTCACTTAATCATATGTCCACACTTCCCCTTCAATTAACAGAAGTGTAACTTCCCAGGCACCAGTCCAGGAGATTCAATTTTCATGGTAAATGTCATGGCATACAGCATGTGTTGCCAACCTTATTTTTAGCATTACGGTGGGTTGATTTAAAGGTTAATTATAACAGTGTAGAATAGGTTGGTGGTGGTGTTCGAGTTGAATGGCATCTCTGTACTTTCTTAGCGCCTGACAGTCTTATATAAGGTGTGAGACACTGCTGTGATGCTTTGCATTCCTTATCATTAATTAAACATCAATTATTTAGTAATTATATGATAATTACTGAAGAGGTCACAACCCAGGCGTCACTTTTCGATGTTATCTTTAAGAGGTAAAAATGATGTGAACTTTAATAAGAGCAGCCACCAACATCCAATTATACACTCACCATGTACTTGTTGGCAGCCACCAGATGGATAACAATACTCAGGTAGGTTGTGGGGTTAAAATGATGCTACAGCATCACCAGTATGAACCATTGATACAAGGCAGGATGGATCTATGCTTTCATATTGTTTAAATTCTGGCCGTACCATCTGAATGGTGCAAAAATCGACCTGTCACCATTTTTTCAACCGTCTATTGCCCAGTTTTGGTGCTCCTGTGTGAATTGTTGCCTCAGTTTCCTGCTCGTACCTCAGAGGAGTGGTTCCCGGTGCTACTGGAACACATCTGCTTCAGGATGTGTTGTGCTGTGCATTCAGAGCGGCTCTTGAGTTACTATCAGCTTGATGCATTGGTCATTCTCTTCACCATTCTCTATAAATCGTAGAGGTGGCTGTGAGGGAAAATCCCAGTGGATCAGCACCCCATCTGCTACCAACAACTATGCTACATTCAAAATCACCTCTCCGTTCTGGTGCTCGGTATAAACTTCAGCAGGTTGTCGTGACCATCTCTACATGCCTAAAAGCATTGACTTGCTTCCTTGTGATTGGCTGGTTAGATGGTTGCCTTTTACATTAAAGAAGCAGCAGCTCACCTTTAACAATTCAAAGAAAAATATTAAAGAGCCCGGTCAGTGCTCTTGACACGCATAATTAGCTGGCACTGCTTCTTTTTTTTCACTAGCCTCAAGAGGAGCATGCATTTGTGTTGATTAAAACCCGACCCCCGTCATCAAAGTAAGACTATTTAGTCTTTGCTTTATAAAGTAGCTACAAGCCAGGGCAGCAGGTGGGTGGGGCTCCATTACAATATAAAACACACTGCAGCCATTTCCAGCACTTCTATTCTACAGGAGGAAATAGACCTTGATTGGAAGTTGATGGAAGATGAAGAGTCAATATTCAGACCTGGATTGCCTTTGAGTTATAACCCCCTTCTCAAAATGACCAGATGTAAAACAGGTGCGTCGTAAGAGGGAGGTATTGACTGTGTCTGCCTCAGGTGTTGATAAAGGATATGGAGAGAATACGAACCGCTCTCGTTTCAGTGTCACATAATGAGGCTGTGTTGTAATGGCGGTCTGCTTGAGCCAGTGAAGTGCAGTGCAGGGCTTTTCCAGCAAACAAGGAATCAAATCCGAGGCAGAAGATTGAAAACCTACAAGAAGCTTGTTGTTCAATTGATTGCTATGACTCTGAAGTTATGACTCAGAAATGCTCTTTGATCTGAAACGCTGCATTTGGCACACTGCATCTCCGTTTGCCACCTCGTAATAGAAACTATTTTAGATTTCATTTGTGTCCTTTGTAAGTTAAATGCATCCCCTCGTCTCCTTTTATTCGCACTATTTTGACTTTCATAAAAGAAATCACATCCTGGCGAAACCCTCCGAAAGCTGAGGTTCTCTGTTTAGACAAATTGCACTGTAACTGAAAAGTGTGTGTGTGTGTGTGGGGGGGTTGCCCTCATTTTTCTTTCCCGAATTTTTTAACTATTTGTCAGGGAGGCAGACAGCTGGCTCACGTAATGACTAACATTGTTAACAGCTTGTCTTCATCAGTTGTGTACAATACACTGGAAAATGCTCAATTTATTAAGGCAAATTTGTCTCGAAAAATTTGCATCTCTACATCCTATTCATTTCATTGTGATCTCCATATGTTCTGCACAGTTTTGTCCTGTAAATAAAAAATGCTCTTTGCCATTAGAATGTATTTTAGAAGGTGCTCGGCTTCACGAGCAGCAGTAATTTCTTTAGCAGACGGTGCCAGCTTGTGGATTTAACAGTCCTGATATTCCCCACCTTAAGTTATTTCTCCAGCAGGAACGATCATAAAATCAAATCACATTGATTCAAGGGCAGTTTACCACTTTTCATTGCTCCTTTATTGCATTTCAGATTAATAATGGATCAGTTTCACACTGATCACTGTGCCAGTCGTGCCAGATTTAGTCTACAGTAGAAAGCACAGTGCATACAAATGTATGCACTTAAAGCAAATATCACTTAAAGCATCGTGATTCAGACTGTAATTACTATAACCAGCCTTATGACTCAGTGTGTCAGCATCCTGTACATTAACCTTTAATACCATTAGACTTAGCGCAGGCACCCTGCTACTCGCTGCGTTGCACATTAAAAGCTCCACTTTCCAAATAAACATGTTTGTCACATTGAGCTTCACATTTTTGGAGTAACGTTAAGACCTCATGTAACCTCACATGCTCTGAGCATGTGATGGAGTAAATTTGCATCAAGTAGCTGCTTTTCTCAACCTCTGCAATGTCTCTGCTTTTCCGACAGCAAGAGAAACTCGGGGATATCTGCTTCTCCCTGCGATACGTTCCCACTGCCGGCAAGCTGACTGTGGTCATCCTCGAGGCCAAAAACCTCAAGAAAATGGATGTGGGAGGCTTGTCAGGTGAGGAGAATTGAAAGGGTGTGCATATGTGCCTGCTGGTTTTTCCTCTGACAGGGCCTTTGTCTGTAATTATACATGAACTACAGCACTCTGCCTCTCTTCCAGCACGGTTTTCCTTCCTCTGCTCAGCACACACTCAAACACGTACCTGGTCGTGACTGGATTTTGCACAAAAAAGATTTTTTTGAGTGTCCGTAAAGATCCAGAAGAAACCGCTAATGTTGCAGTTAAAGAAACTCTATCAGTAAGGACACTTTCAACCGTTAAGTAAAATGTCGTCACCTTCCTATAGCTCACATAACTCACACTGTAAATAGTAATAATACATTTTATTTGTGGGCTCCTTTCAAGAGACTCAAAGTCACCTTACAGAGTGAAAATAGCAAGAAAACAGCAACATAAGAAGAATAAAACAATAAAGCAGCAGCACAGGAGCAATAAAACCAGTTTGTTGCACAAAGTGAATGAAATCCCTGAAAACCACTGTGTGTAATCATCAGAATAATGACAACAAAGTGATGCAACAAAGCTATGATTGCTAGAAACATGTTGGGCAGGTACAGTGAGTTGCAGCTACCCCCCTGCATTAGCTATGACTATAGAAAGCAAATATTTATTTATTTGCTTTGTGCCATTATAAGACTTACTGGTGGTTACATTGGTATCATTTGATATTGTGCATAAATTAGTATTATGGATCACATTAGCCAGCTAACATTTCCAATAAGATCTCACCCCTAAAGAGCCAATCAGCTGCTGAGGCTGATTAGCTAATCGTTTAATGAAACTGTTGTGGTGTGAACATTTGGGTAAGATCTTGTTTTTGTGTGTTTTTTACTATATTTTATTGGTAAGTCTATTGTATAGATGTAGTTTTTTGTGACAGTGGTAACATTAGCTGGTAAACTCATTTGAAAATGGCCAGTTTAGTTGCCAGATTAGCCAAAAGAGGGCTGGATTTAATCCCACAAACTAAACATTTCAACAGTTCCTGTCACCTTTTGGATTTTCACTCTTCAAAGTTCAGGCCAATTTCTTCATATACTGTAGAGCTTACACCATATGATGCAACTGAGGGAGTCCTGAATGGTCTCGTTTTTTTAAATGGTGCTACAGTCCCTTCAGATATTAGCAATAAAAAGGACAGTTGTAAAATTGATTGCTGTGACTCAGAGATGCACTTTTATCTGGTGCATTTCATTGGAGGTGCTGTAGCTCTGTTTGCCACCTTGTGCATTTTGTAATTTGAATGCACCCCCCCCCCCTTTTTTTCTTTGCACTTTTGGTTTTAAGTGCTTGTTTTTATTTTCATTTTGACTGTTGTGGCTTTCATAAAACACAGATGCAGCCCTGCTACTGCTGAGCTCAGTGCTTAACTCAGACAGATTAGTCAATAGAAGAGTGCTTTCCTCCTATTTTTCTTATGTATTCTAGCACTGTGATAGCAGACAGCTGGTCCACAGAATGTGTTTAATAAGTCAGTGTGTAGCAGTGTGTAGTGTGTTCATAAAGAGCGTGGCTTCCTTCTTTATGTATGCATCGAAAAAACAAAGAGTATGTAGGAAAAGATTCAGCGGCTAGAAGGAATGAAACATTGTCCTGCTGCGGTGCAGCTCCAACTCTACAGGATTAAGATCAATAGTTGACATTTATCACAATACAGTGAAGTCTGAATAGTGGATCTGATGTCATGGTAACTGAACGAGAGGGATGGAAGTCCTCCACCCACAGCTGACTGGAACATAAACAAACTGCACAGAAACAGACAGACTTGTTTTGTCTCTTTCAGCCAGAGAGGACAGATGTTTCATCCGGGGACTGAAAAAAAGCCGCGACTGATCTTTAACAGAGTCCCAGGACGCTGCTGAAATCTACTGTGCGTTTGGACTTTAAAGGCCCATATTAAAGTTTTAATGTCTTTCTCACTATGAAGTGGAACCAAAACAATCTCATTTTGTAAAAGTGTATATTTCCTTTGGGGGCGAGTTAGCAATGTGGGCAGAGTTGCGTAGCAGAGGCAGCTGTTTGCACATTGCAGCTCTAAATCCGAATATGCCGTGGTGCACGAGATAAGATTTAAAGGAGAGGATGCTTCCAAAAGTGCTGTTCAATAGGTTTTATTAATCAGTTAACCTGGTGCAATAAATTTAACCATCCTTCACCTTTATAATAGTTGAAATTTTTATGTAGCTGGCAAGACGTCTTTCTCAATCTTGCAACAGTCCTTCTGTAAATTTAAGCTTACAGAAGGACTGTGGTGCACAGAATGTGTGGACACTTAAAGGGTCACCCACGCAGAGAGCAGTGTGCCGGTCGCACATCACTTTGTAGCTGACAGTTGGTCGCTAGCGGACATCCCCGGCTCAGGTAATCCTCGGGTGCACTTGCTACCCTGTCATTTGTCAATCAGCGATATTCTTCAGTATCGTTTGGAGTCGCTTCAATCGTTTGCGTCAAAGTTTTGAAAAGTTCACCTCCCATCCACTTTGTGTCTCCAGTGGCTATTTCACCTGTCACCACTGTCACTGAGTCTCTGTGGCTGCCGAGAATCGCCTCCCAGGTGCAGGCTCGTTTAGTCTTTGTCTGCTTTTTAGTAACATCTTCTGCAGAACTCCATGTTATTCCAAGGATAATTCTTTATGACTCTGATTGGGTTACATTAGAAAGAAAGTGCTTTTACTAAATCCTTTGTGTGATGGATAAACTTCTAAAGTGCCTAAAGCTTGCACAGTGGTATTGTTTTCCTGCTTTACAGTACAGTTGTTTGACTTAAAATCAGCTGTGGTGGTGTACAGAGGCAAAACCGTAAAACTGTCCTTGTCCACATACTTCTGTACTTGACTGTATTTCCGAGCCTCAGTGGCCTTTACACTGTGCAATTAGAGATCAAAGCTGACATTTGTGAGGGGAAACAAGCTCAGAATGGGGAAAAAAAAGTGAAATGCAGTCTGTTCTGTATTTCTGTAACATGACCAAAGTTCAATAGAAGCATGAATAATTTAAAGAGCTGCTTGAAGTAGATAGCACAGTATCAGAGTCCCATTCAGAGCTTTGTTGAGCAAAGACAGGCTTCATCAAAATTCTGCACAATCCCACAGCATCACCAGTTTCACCATCCACAGTCAATTTAGTATAATTAAAGCTGATCGAGTGCAGTCTGACATTATTAGACCCACTTGTGTTATGGAACCTGGTGTTTTCATGATATACATGACATCTTAATTAATATTCACCTGTATATGGAGCATTGTAATGATGACAGAAACATTTTATTGATCCATTCTCCAGTGCAATATGGAAACGAACACATTTTCATTATTCTGGACTTGGTGCTATCTATTTTGATCATATCAGTCCTCACACAGACATTAGAAAATCACACAATAAGCTGCACCCTTTCCCTCCTGCTTCTCCTCTGAGTTTCTTCAGTGGTTTCATTTAAAATTTTGCACCTGCCCCAACTCTTTCAGCTGCCATTACCGTGCACCTGGGTCCACTTGCTTTCTGTTTGACAGCCCGTTCTCTCCGTACATGCCTAAACAACCTGCAGTACAGTAACACTGTGCACATTAAAAGGCCAGGGCTCCCTTTCATCTATCAGACCCAGTACAAGCAGTCATTTGGCTGGGGGGAAAAATATCCTCCCCCGCTGCCATTTTCTGATATTGGCATTAGCACTCACCTGAGCCCATTTGCATCATGGGATTGTGAGCATTTTGAGCTGTCAGCCACGCAGACCAGGCGGTATTAAAATTGTGTGAATTTTTTTTCATTTGAAGGCCAAGTTTCCTCTTACAGGGAAAGGAAATGCCAGGAAAGCCAGACAGTTTGACGCAATATACCACATGTCATGTTTAATTGGATCATTTTTCATCTGTATGTGGTCATCTGTGGTTCCCAGGGTGAATTATTAGCATACTGTAATCGCACCGTACATGTTTCTAATTGCATGCAACCAGAATATATTCTAAATTGCAGTTTGCGCTTTGTTTTTTGTTAGTGGTGTCTGCTTTTCTGCTCCAAGAATGGACTTAAATGTGCAGCAGATGGATGAAATAATAGGCAGGTCTCTAATAACAATAATTAGCCTCCATCCACAGAGTGGCTCAGCCAGAACTTAGGGAGGAGGACAAGTAATTGATGGCCTGGGATCAGCCTTCTTTTCTTTTGTCATCCTGTTTACCATGCCTAATTATGGCTCACAGAGGAAGATGTGGGAATTATCATTAACCAATGTATAATCAGAAATAATTCTTTTGATTTGCTCCTCATGAAGCATGCCCCAAATTTACCACCATGCTGCGTTTCTTGGAAAAACAAACTTTTGAAATAATGGTTTTAAAAGTACACTTGACTCCTGGTGCCTCTCAGAACTGCTGCTGCTGCTCAACTGCAGCGAGGCACCATGTTCTTTAGCTGTCGTCTCAAAATAATCCTCGTTACAGACAGGTTACTCCTCTTCCCACTTTAGCCGGCTCCGCAATGTATAGTTACAGTAGATCCATTATATGTAGTTGCAGGAAGTCCGACTTTCTTAAAGAAAAGTGAAAGTCTGCAGGGTGATGCATTTTAAAGTTCTACAAGCTTGTAACTGAATCAGCAGCCAGCCACGCCTGAGTCCACGTCTCTTTCAGCCTCCTGCATGTATTATTATATTTTGTGCAGAGTGAAAATGATCCTGTTTAAATTTTAAAGTACAGAATTTCATGGTACTGTACTGTCTTCAGGGGATGCTGCAAATCAAAGGTGAGTCAGACTCAAAAGTGGGGGACACAAAGGTTAAGCGTCTGGAAGAAACTCAGTATAAGAACCAGCGGGCTTACGGAAGCAGTGGCAGTTAAAGTGTTTTGTCCTTCTCTCTTTGTACCTTCAAAGACATCCCAGGCAACTGTGAGCTGGCATATAACCAGGTAATGGCCAACAGTGGGGGAGGTTATCAAAGCACACTGGCACCATGTCAGTGGTAATGAAGCTGCACTGCCCCGACCTAGTGCTCTAGCTCACTATCGAGCCTCTCGGGTTGGAGGGGTTTATTTGTTTTGCTCCTCTGGCTGGTCAGACCAAGGTTCCCATCATCTCAGTGGGCATGAGGGATCATTAAGATGATGTACGAGGCCTGAGAGAAGAAGGCATTTTGAAAGAGATTAGGGAATGTAGAATTGATTATGTCAGGGTCAGTTTTTCTTCCATAGATACAAAAAACAGGTAGAAGATAAGTGCGTATTTCCACACTTTCACATTATGAATCTTTCATTTCCAAAAGAAAAAAAGAAAAGAAGTGAATTGGTCGGTGATGCTGTTAAATGCAACAAAAAGGCTTCATTTACAGTAAACACAGGCGTTTCTAACTCATTATTATCAGTATTGTGTTACTGAAAGAGCAGTTTCCTGACTGCTGTGAGCCTGGCTTTGGCCACAAAGTTGACCAATGACACACTTTGAACGACCGTCCCCTCATTTGCATACACAAGTAGAAACCTAAAATGAAAAAATATTGATAAATAGAAAATGAAATGTGCGAAAGTTAAATGTTAAACCTAATTAAAGCCTACATTTTATATTACTTTCAAGGCATTCAGTGGCATTTATTTATTTCCATACTTTTGATCCTCCTTTGACTTCCATCAGATTTCATGGAGGTGGGTTTATGTGGGCCTGCACCCCCAGAGAGCCGTTTCAACGTAAACACTTGCGTTTGCATGGAATGTGTGTGATTCACTGCTGAGCTGAGTGTGTAAAACTAAACCGACAGTCACCCCTGTGTGCACCCACCATGGAAAATCCAAAATGATGGGAGGAAAGCTAAGATGACAGCCAGGCTATATTTAACCCTGCTTGTATTGGTGTTCATTTGGCACAACTCTTGCAGAACCCTTAGCGGCCAAACTCAATGACAAAGGAGAGGAAGGAGTGAATTGTGTGTTTCATATCTCTGCACTGTAGCTCAGGTTTGATGACTAGAATATTCAAAATGAGTCACAGCCGGTAATTATTCACAGCTTGAAATCCTATGTGTAAGTAACCACTTTTAAATAAGACAGCTCTGGTAGCTCTACTTAACTCCAAAGCTGATTTGACTCAGAGCTCCCTGCTCATCCATAAACCTGCGCCTCCTGGGAGAAGTGTATGGACCGTCGATAGTGCATCGCCTCATAAAACTGTGGCCAAGATCCAGGACCCCGATGAGTAACCCCTCGGGGTAGCGAAGACGAGCCGCTGTGCTGTACACATATGTGACGAAGCGCTCTTGCATCTCAAGCGTCGCCTTTCATCCATAAAATGGGAGAGATTACATCCGTCTGGGATGAGGCGGTAAAATGGGTCGGATATGAGGTACGGCGAGCCTCCCAAAACTCAATAATGCCAAACTCTCATCTGCTGGCTGGAGAGATAAGGGAATATGAATAGCAGAGGCTCCACAGGTGTTTTTTTTTTTTCTTTTTTTTGGGGGGGGGGGGGGGTTTTTTGTATAATCCC
>VOQJ01015936.1:81765-93221 GCA_015052665.1 Apistogramma diplotaenia
ACAGGTGAGGGAGTCTTTATGTCCAGGAAGCTTTGACCTGAATGTGTGTGTCTGTGTTATGTGTCTTGCCACGGAGGGGGTCCAAGGATCAGCTTCAACATACCCACCCATTGTACACCACCTAAACTACACTACACTAATCATATATTGTGGGGATGATAATGTGCACATAATTATAGAATTGTAGTTTAAGGAGATCTGTTACTCAGGTCTGCCTGGCTGTCATTACAGGGATCACACCCATGCTGCAGATCATCACAGCAATTATGAAGGACCCTGAGGACAAAACAGAGTGTCACCTGCTGTTTGCCAACCAGGTCAGTTTTATGAACCACAATCACGTGTTTGCAGTTTATTTTCTGTGTGAATTTGTGCATTTGTTCACACAGTAGTTAAAAATGCATTTCATCTCCCTCATGTTTACAGACTGAGAAAGACATCCTGCTGCGGCCGGAGCTGGAAGAGATCGAGGTCAGACACCCAGACCGGTTCAAGCTGTGGTTCACTGTTGACAGAGCACCTGAGAGTGAGTCCTCGAACAATAACCATCTTCACATGTGAACTTGAACCATTTGTATTTTTCCCACGTCTACCTTACAGTTTTAGTATGCATCAGGATATACACTCAGGTTATGTGAGTGATCGACCTGGATGTGTGTGGGTGGCAGTATGCATGATGAGACTTGTATAGATTTCGTACACGCATGCACTTCTGTAATGACACATCACAAATAATCAGGAAGCATAACAGGTCCACTTTAAAGTTGCTCTTTTAGATATTCACCAGTAGGGGTCACTAGCGAGCACTGAAATGCCTCACAAACACATTTCGAGCAATATTTTAACTTCAGGCATTTCTGTTTCAGACTGGGAGTACAGCACGGGCTTCATCAGCGAAGACATGATCAGGGACCATCTACCACCTCCCAGCGACGAAACCCTCATCCTGATGTGTGGACCTCCGCCGATGATCCAGTTCGCCTGCAACCCCAACCTGGATAAAGTTGGTCACGCCAATAGCCGCAGGTTCACATTTTAGACATCTGGCCACACAGGGACATTTAAGGGTATCCAGTTTAGTTTGGTTTTTGTTACCCTGAAAGCGTTAAAGCTCTCAAAGCTGCAGAGGGTATTGCACTATAATATATATATATATATGCGATATTTATCATGCAAGAGAATCACAGCTTGGACCAATTCTTGTAGGTGTGATGGGAGGGCAGGAAGTTGTGGATATGTAGGTGGGAATAAATGGCATGTGAAACAAGAATTTTATGATGGAATATGAAAGTTTTCAGATCGTAAGCTTGAAAATGAAGTTTTTCTAATCTGTTACAAGCAAGTGTTGCTGTAGCCTAGAAGGGCCTATGTTTACTGGCTGTTTGTTCTGAGTGCCTTACACACACATTTGTTTTTTAAGTGTGCACCCAAAGAATTGGGCTCGCTTGCTTCATGCAGAATCACACTGAATACTCCGTTATGGGAATGTGTTACAATCTGTACCTGTTGCTTATCTCTCGTCATGCCACACGCTGATATTTGTTCCCTTGTGATTTCTGTGGTTACTGATGTATCAGGTGGCTGCTTGACTTTGTTTATGCACCAAAAAAAAAGAATCTACAATGTTATTGAACTGCTGGTGTTCTGATCATCATTTTTGCACTCATTCATAACACATTAAACAAGGATGTTCTAATTTCATTTTAGCTTCTGAAATAATTAAGGGAAGATGCTTTCTGCAGGAAAAAACATTTTATTGAAAAAAATTAAAAAAACAACAAAAAACTTTATTGTTATGCATGCACTGCCTTTTACAACAATGGAAAAGCCTGACTGCAGTCTGCATTAAGGCAGGAATTTGATGTTTAGCTTTAACTGAGTTTGAATATCCTGCAGGCTGCATTAAACTGAAACAGAAGAGCTGGACCGTTCAGGAAATGCACTCATGTCTGTGACACTACAGCCAGGAGCTGATTAGCTTAGACTAAACAGGAAGAAGCAGCTGGCTTGGCTCTGCTGTGGCTCCTAATGTACACGATCTTTATTTCAACTGTGCAGAAACAAGAACTGTTAGCTTTTTAAGACAAATGTGTGCTTCGACTCAGGGATGGCCACTTCCAGCTAAACAGGTGCTCTCCAAGAACTGTTCGACCAGACTTTGATGCTCACCTGATCCACTTTTGTTTTGGAGAGCTGTAGTCATTTTTGACTTGCTGAGTTTCCCCTGTTTGTACAGCAACATCTAATCTCTCTTCACCAGGTATGTGCATTAAATATTACGAGGTTAAACAAGGGGAAAATATTGATTTTAATCCCCAAATACTCAACAATGATGACCAGTGATTCCAGTCTAAATGCCAGACTAATCAGTTCCAGGTTGTAGCTTAACAGCGCTACTGCTCTCCTCACTAATAGCATGAGCACACCTTGCCACAAGCAGGCACTGTTGGCATTACCTGTCCTGGGCTCAGGTGGCGGTTCTCACAGCAGTGAGTACTGGGTCAAAAATGCAATACTGTGAGCACCGCACCAATACACTACTCACCTGGCTCACTGGATCTTGGTGAAAGCATTAAACCTCAACGTGCAGTCAAATAAAATCATAACCTTGGATGCAACAGTGCAAACACAAAGAATCTGGGCACAGCTCAGGAGGAGACTGCATGAACACAGCTGAGGACAAATCCTTTCAAATATAAGGTGAATCACTCGCAGCCTAAAAATCACTCAGTACTGAAAAACACAAATGCATGAGTAAGAAAATAAATTCAGGAAGAGGTATATAAAATTTGCAAACATTTGCATTTCAGGTCATGCATTATTTTTTGGACAGCTTCAATAAATATATATATATGGTCTACATGTGAGTGATGAAAATACTGTTTGAGTCTCACATGTTCTATTACAAAAGCTGGTCAGAGGTGGAGCGAGATGGACAGGAGGATGGAGTTTGTTGTTCAGCAGCTCCATCAGATGTTTGAGTTATTGTGCATTTGTGAAGGATCATCCTCCGGAGGGCACACACACACCTCCCGGAAAAACTCGTCGTCCTTCAACATGCTCTGAAACACAAAGAGGAGCGGAGAGGAAGCTGGTTTAGTTCTGTGTGATCGATGGACGGCGTGTTCTGTGAGTCTGTGTGCAGCAGGTCAGCGTCTCACAGTCAGATTGTTGATGCCCTCAGAAAAGGCTCCTATCTGTCTGACCGTTCCTTCAGAGTCTTCCATCTGCAGAGACATAAACAACTCAAATCTCCTTAAAAAACAAAAGTACATTTATTGTATCATACATAAGCACAACTGGGAGTGTGTGTACCTGTTCCAGGTGGTCGAGGTTATCCTCGTAGATCCGGACGCTAGTGTGGAAGCTGCTGTTCTTGGGCATTTCTACATTCATGGGACACACGTAATCCTCACCGTCGTCCTGACGCTTCTTCCTCAGAGTGCCGAATCCTCCAAAGGACATGCGTCTTGGCTGAGGGGACAATAAAGGACACAATTAAGAGACGCCCAAGCTCTCGAGTGTTTGCTGCGTTACTCTTATGGACATTAAGACGGTGATTCCTACTTTCATTGAGCACTAAAAGCCTCATTCATCCAATCAGATTCATACTAGAAGTGTGAATCACCAGCCCCCCCCCCCGAATGTAAACAGGAGATGGATGTAAAAGGGACCTGCATTCTCTGACTCTGGGAAAAATGAGCTTACTGCTCCTTTGATTGATGATCATGCTCTAGTTTTGCATCTTATATAATACATGACATGGCTACTCTGATTGACTAGAGGCTACTGAGTGGCTTCAGTTTGTCAGTCAGATCCACCAGTAACCAGCAAGGCAACACTGCCATAAAACCCTCAATTTAAGGCTTTAAAATGAAAATCTTAATACCAATTTGTCATGCAAAGGTGGCTCACCACCATGTTTTAAATCCAGGTTATGTAAAAAGTTTGTTTTTTTCCTCCAGGATTTTAATGGATCACATCATCTGGGACGGGCCTGCAGGCTTTTCCAAACATAAGCAACAGCAGTATTATTTACACCATTTTTAAATGCTCCTTCCTGAAATTGCTCATACGATTTTGTGCCACAGCAAGGTAATATTTATCCATTTAGTCTCCCAAAATTAAACAGACTCAAGGTTTCTCTGTCTGGCAGATATAAGCAGTGACAGGGAGGGGTTGTGTTTGTGAAGCAGCGTGCGGTTACCTTGACCTTGGCGGTAGCTGTGAGGACACTATAGTCTGGGTTTTCCAGACAGTCCTGTTTGAGCCGCTGCGCCTCGGAGCCAATGAGCAGGTTGAAATGCGTGGCCAGGTGGCGTCTCAGCAGGGTTTTGTTAGGAGGAATGTTGAGCAGAAGGGCGAGCGCTTCCACGTTGAAACGAGGCTCCAACACCTTCAGAACAGGCAGATGAAACATCACGGTGCGAGGTCAAAAAAAACAAAAAAACAAAGGGAAAAAAGTGGAGCTAACAAGCACAGGATGCCTGCAAAATACATGATTTGTGTTCAGAGTTTTTGCCGAATTTATTGTTTCTCAGTAGAACACTTTTTAGCAACTTTCTTCAAATTTGCCAAAATAAAATTCCAGCATCTCCATTTGAGTTTAAATTTGACAAAAGCTGCAGATTTACCATTTATAATCTGTAAACAATCGGTGCCTGATTAGGTATAGAAAAGCAGCTTCTCATACCCAGCAGTTTGGGTGGAACTGTTCCTTTAAAATTGTAAAGAACAATTACACTCACACCTTTCATGAGCTCTGTCTTCTTAGTTTTACTGTGCATGCAAAGACTCATTCAATGCTCACCATCAGCCCTCCATGAACACCACTGCCCCTCAGGTTTGGGGCATATTCTGCCAGATCCACAGAGCGCAGCCACTCCATCACTCTGTGGTTGGTCCATTGTGAGATCTCTGCTGGTGTGATGTTGCTCTGGACAACAAGGAAATCAAATGAATCCAGGTTTCACAAGCAAATGCATTAAATAAAACACAAAGGGTTTAAAACAAAGAGAAGGGTGTGCTGCGATTTCTGTGATACCTCATCAGAGGGCCGGCGCCTGAGACAGCTGGGGTCGTAATGGTTGAGACGGAGGACCTGGATGGCCCTCTTGATGCTGAGGTGATGGAGAACACTGCCGACCTTCAGAGACAGCAGATCCTCCTGTGATAAAGAGTTAACATCCAGTCATGTCACCTGCCAAATGACTTATTCAGACAAGATCAGACAGAATGTGAAGCATCTGAGCGAGACACTTTTTTACATTTTCATATCAAAGTAGATCTGAAGGCTTTGACATGCTCACCACTGTCATGTAGTGCAGCATGCGTCCATCAACTCGAGCCTCATCAAAGTGGCTTTTGTACTGCGGGAGGCCAATGTCATCCAGCCATCCTGAAGACAAACATCAGTGTACTTAATCAATGGAAACAATATACTGTATGTAAGCCCTAATGCAACATCACTCACTGGTCACCCAGTTATGGTCTAGTTTGCCCTTGAGATCGTCATCTGACCCGAGAGCCTGCAGGGCCAGCTGCAGCTTCTTCTTGTGGAGGGGGTGCTTCACCCCCAGCTCCTGAAAAGAAGCAGAGCACTGCTGTCACCGAGTGAAACATGAGTCTGCCTTTCTGCATCTCTTAGGATTAATGACACTGCTTCAGACAGGAAAATCAGCATCAAACAATGCTACTCAGATGGTGCAGCATAAGAAATAAGAGGTTTATAAGCCCAGTAAAGGTATAAATACAAAAAAGATACAACAATTTGGATTTTCTGTTTCCACTGCGGTCACTGCTACCTTCTCCAAGTCGTGCTGTGATGCCTGCAGTAACGTTTGTCCCGATTTGATCCAGCTCTGACCCTGAGAGGCATAAAACCCGAGGCCCTGCTCATGGAGCCATGCGCAAACGTCCTCTTTGCTCCACCGTGAGAAAGGAACATGAACAGCACTGAGAGGAGAAAGAAAACATTGATTAGAAGCATTCTTGAGACTGGGGGAGGACAACATAACAAAAATACACACAGAGTTTTGTATGTAGCACCCACTGATACATGCAGCGGTTATTAAAAATGACTTTCATATGCTTTCTAAATTAGGTTCATAAATCATGTGTGCTTAAACTGGTTTTGAACACCTACGTTTGCTTAGAGTCACGTGACCAGCCAAGTCTGGGGCCCGCCGTAGCTCTGACCCCACCCCTCCTGAACTCCATCTCTGCATCATCGTCAAGGTTGAAGGAGGTAGAGTGACTCCTCTTTAGCCTGCAGCATATTTACATTAGATACAAAGACAAAACGATGCCATTTCAAACACACACGACGCGCTGCTGGCTGTTACCTCCCGAAGAATCTCTTGAACCCTTTGGACTTCTTCTTGGTTTCCGGAGAGGACGTCGGAGGAGATTTATCATAGGATTTCCGGGGAGGAGCACCGGCCAAGTCGAGGTGCTCGGTGCCTTTACGTTCTGTCTCAGCTGTAAAAGTAACACGCACATGTTAACAAGCTGGAGCAAAGATGGATGACCCACCACTATGGAGACAATCGGGATCCAAACAGCACTACAACACAAACTACAAAAGCATCACATGAACAAGACAGCTGCCACCGTGCATGCAAAAGTCGGCTCAATTTAACCTGGAAAAACACAAACGGCTCAATTGCAGATGGTTTAATGTGATGGATAAAGGACAGCTGGATGCTTGTGACATCGTTGATAGCTCAGAGCAAGCTGCAAGGAAATGGTTGAAAGGAAAAAAAGCTAATACTGTAAATGATAGTGATTTCCAACTTTTTTTGTACACCTCGGTCCAGCTTTGACTCTTCTGGCCCTCAAGAAATACTGAAAGGACACAATTTAGGAGAAAATAATCCTATTTATAGGCTCAAACATGTTCTACGATGTCTCAAAGAAAGTTGGGAAACATTCAAAAAGAAAAGTTGTTCCATTAAAGAACAGCGTGACAGTGACATCATGTAAGTTAAAGGTTTACACTGATGTGCATCCAGCTGGCTCATCCACAGCTACCATACTGCAGACCAAAAAGGCCATTCGGCTGCACTGTACCTAACACAGGTGCACTGGCACTCCGGGTTCGATCTCCACAATTTACAGAGGCATGAACGGAACATGAATATCAGTAATAAAACGAAACAAACATTCAGCTTGAAGTAACAAGTACAGAATTCCTTCTTTTTTTTTATAAGATGGAAAAGCTCACCAAGGTTTGGGGAACTTCCTGTCTGCTTGCCTCCACGCAGTTTAAAGAAGCCGCGGCCAAAAGAGGAGCGGGCCTTCTTCGTACCAAAACTCTCCACACTTGTGGCATTTCCTTTAGTTGGAGTAGAGGAACTAGAGCCTGTTTTATTTAGCGCCTGTAAGCAGATTTTTAAAAAATTAAACAAAAATGAAGATGCAAATCACAAGAAAAAAGTAGTTGCATTGCTTATCCACTAGGTGTCAGAGGAGGACAAGCTTATTCAGGCCTATGACCACCTAGTTAATCATTCATAGCCAGGAGGACCTACTCAGCAGGACCATTTAAAAGTAATGAGAAATTTGACATGATTATAATTGTCTTAATAGTATAATAAGCCTTCCATATGAGGCGGCCTGGTTTTACCTGCTCAGTGATGAAGGCTCCAGTAGAGTTGCTTGGCTCTGGGACATCTAAGGTACTGAAATCACAACAGTGAGAATTTAGGCCTCAACAAATAATGGTCAGAGTCTAGAGAAGTCAAAGCAATTTTACATAATAAAAATCAAACCTTGTTCAAAGAAATTTTAACCAAAAGAAAGAAAAACCAGAAACTGAAGGTGTAATCAGCAGAATTACTATTCTCCTAACCTGCCATCAGCAGCAGTTGTTTCACAGTTATTTAAATTAAATGCTTTCTAAAATCTTTCTGCTTAAAACTTTGCTCACTCAGACCCACACGTGTGTCTTCACATAGGTTCCTGGTTAGTGGGCACAAATCTTCCAGAGTCACAAATCTGCTGTTGCAAATGTTATGGGGCATAAATTTCACCTTTATTTCTGTTACTGGTAGAAAAAGCTGAGCAGCCTCGCATTCCCAACACAGCTATGATAAGCTGTATTAGCCTTAAACAGCCAAAACAATGCAGAGAAATGAACCAAAACTGCCAAATTATTTCAGTAACTGTTATGAGTGCAGAATGAAAGGCAAACAGCATCACCAACACCTCCTTAGACAATCTAAATGTATTAAAGTTGATGTTTGTCTGATAAAACAAAGGTTAAAGTTCCCAGACTTCACCTAAAATTCATTTAAATTTTGTGCAGAAATATCAATCTTTTTCATTTGAAGCGTGAAACTAAATTAAGCAGAAAAAATGTTTTAATTGTAGTAAATTTGATCTGAACGCTTGGATCTTACCTTCTGGCAGCCTGCAGCTGTCGTTCTCTGTCCAGCTCATTCATTTCAGAGAGCACTGCTATGCATGGAACAGACTGAGACGAGAGAAAAATATTAGAAACTGAACATGTTTTGCTAAAGCAGAGCATGTACCCAGACCAACAAACAGTAAGAACCGAGCCTCTGAATTCCTGGCAGAAACAATTTCGGAGTCGGAAGCCAAAATTGAGTTTTTATAAAGGAAGTCCACAGTCTGGGGTTCATCCTGTGTCAGAACTGTTTTGATAGAGGTTGTGTTTACCTCGCCCAAGCTCCTTCCTGTCTCCCCCTCCGACTCCAGAGTGACCTGTTCAACCTCCATGCCTGCAGAGACCGACGGATCGTCTTGGATATCATCATAGTCATCTTCATTCGGCTTCTCTGAGAGAGGACAGTCGGGACACAAAAGTGAGTTTTACCTTTTCAAAGTTCATCAGCAGTGTTAAACGCAGCCTAACATTGAACACGGGGGGCTGACTCAGTCCTGCACCTCGATGAAAATAAAATAATCAAAGCTAGAAATAGAAAGGATGCTTTGTGAAGAGCTCTGCCGGCAGGATTTGGGATCAGAGGATAAAGAAATTGGGAACGGCGCTGAAAACTGGGCATCTTAAAACCTTTAAACCCCACTTTAACAGTACTTCTGTGCCGAGTCAAGCAAAGCTTTGTAAATGTTACTGTGAGTACTTTGGAAATGTATAATGTGTACGATTTTCTGACCTTTGACCGGCTCCTGCACCTTTGTGCACTTTGTCAGTGACTCCTGCAGCTCTTTAATCCTCCTTTCCTGGAATCAGACACATTACGTTACTGCAATGATGCAATGATGGCTCTAAGCAAGTCAAAGCTGCTACTGAGCTGCTGACACACTGCACAGTACCTTTTTGTCATTCTCTGACGTCAGTGACTCCAAAACCCTCTTCATCTTCAACATTTCAGAATCTGTAGAAAAGGGACAAGGGGGGGGCTTCATACTTTAGCTCCTGCAGGCTCTGAAGGCAGGCAGCAGAAACACTAAAATAATGAAGCCACTGGGGCACAGTGTACTGGACAGACCCGTTTCAGCTTGTTACTGCAATGAACCCTTCATTTAGTTATCACTACAAATGAACAAACATAGGGTGTGTGCGTGTATTTTTGCCCCCAAGGAGCACCACGCGGGTGTGTGCCAACCACGTGATGTAATCCAAACCTGATGAACTCCTGAAAGGTGTTTACACCAGGAAACAGCAGTTCCAGCGGATTAATCTGGATTCATTTATCGGGGCATTTTATCCTCCATCAGCCTAATTTGTTAGTTTCACAACTTTCATCTTTACTGCTGCATTAGTCTATTTTAGTTTAGTTATCGTTAGTTTCCCTGGGTCGTTGCACATTAGTAACATTTTTGCTGCAGTCTGGTTTGTTTTTTTAACTTTTGCTGCATTTGTTGTGCCTCTGTGCTGAGATGGTGGGAGACAAAACAAAAGCCTACAGTTCTTTAAGTTTTACTGAGCAGCACATGTTTACAGGCAGACACCCCTTCAAAACAAGCATTCCTCTATCATCAGGGTGGATAAGATAAAGCCAGCTCTGTGTGTGTGTGTGTGTGTGTGTGTGTGTCTCTGTGTGTGTGTGTGTGTGTGTCTGTGTGTGTGTGTGTCTGTGTGTGTGTCTGTGTGTGTAAAACGTAGACAAACGTAAGCTATGCAATATTTGTCAGGTAAAGCTTCTGCAAGCGCATGCAGTGTTGCTGGAATGGGAAATGTCTCATTTTCTAATCCACTTTTGTAAAATTTGAGTTGCATGAAATGGACAGTTATTAAAAACAGCTCCCACCTCTTTCTGCCCCCTCAGCTCTGCTGTGGCTCTCCACCCTCAGTCTGCCCTCATCCTTCAACCTCCTCAGCTCCAACTCTCGCTCCTCCAGCTGCCTCTGCAGAAGCTGCAGCTCCTCCTGTAATGAGGGATAACAAAGCCATAATTCATCTGTGGCATTTAATGCTTTGAAACCAAGAAAAGCATCAAGTGCATTAAACAATCTGGAGGAAGAGGCTTGTGGGGATATGGTTTAAGTTGGTTACATAGATAAATAGATTATTAAGAAGGGGCATGGCAGCATTAGGGCAAATCTTAAGTGACAGATTCTTTAAAAATTCATTAACAGCAGTGCAACAGATGCCAAGATACTCTGGCTTCAGTTCAAGATTCAAGACATCATCAGGGTTCATTCTGCCCTGCTTAGCAGCAACTGAAAAATAAAATCACAGCAACATTGCCCACACCTGCAGTTCCTGAACTGGCCAATCAGTGGGTGAGCGGCATGAATGAAGCTCAGCTCTAATTAGCAAATGTAAACCCATAATTACAGAGGCAAACTTTATACAAGTTAAGCCTGTTAACATGATCACTTTAATGTCAAGCTTCCCCACACAACACATGCAGCCAATTCCACATGTGCAGTTATAAGACTAAACTAGATGTTATATATAAAATGAGTAGAGAGCCCCATTATCAAAACATCTGTGAGAACTGCATAACAAACCCAGCTGTTTAACACACTGCATGATTCACTGCAAACTCATGCAAATCACCAAACTAATTCTGCAAAATAGTTAGCATGCAGACCAGTGGACACACAGAACACTGATGTACAAACTGACTGAACAGTGCGTTTCTGTCATTATTTCACTCTACAGGTGTAGCGAACAAAACCTAACAGAGGGTTTGCACCTGGTACAAATCCAATAACGGGGACCGGTGGGAGCACTTACAATAAGTGTGGTGAAAGTCAGGAAATCAGTGCGCAGCAGTGAAGGACGAGAGCTGGCTTAGAGGATCTTAAGGGTCAGAAAGGAGGAGAGAAAAAAAGGCTGAAGATTAAACCTTCACCTCATGTCCGCTGAACCGACCAGTGTTCCGCTTTGGACGCTTGGCAGGTTAGCATGTAGCAGAAAGATGTGAACATAACAGAAGAAAAGAAGAGCAGGAGCCAAGAAAGGAGGGGGGGGGGGGGGAAAGCAGGGAGGGAAAGAAAGAAAGGGCGCAGGGGGGAAA
>VOQJ01015936.1:93241-104728 GCA_015052665.1 Apistogramma diplotaenia
GGCAGGTTAGCATGTAGCAGAAAGATGTGAACATAACAGAAGAAAAGAAGAGCAGGAGCCAAGAAAGGAGGGGGGGGGGGTAATCAGGAAGAGTAAGATGAAAAGGACGTCATGGGGAAAACCACAGAGATTTAAACATGTAATGGTGCATTTCACTGAAATTCATTCAGATCTCTGGTTATGGTCAATTACCAAAGTGTTCACTGAATGGATGTGAACACTCACTTTGGTAGCTTTGAGTTTCTTCTCACACTGCAGTCTTTCATTCTCTATATCAGTCACTCTGAACCGCAGCTCCGTCACTTCCTGGTACAAACCCTGGGGAGGAAAAAAGAACTCCCCTTAACCATTAAACTCCGATGCAAACCTGAACTGGAGGGCTACATGGAGACTGTGTGTGGGAGATTTATTTTCTTCCCTCTTCTTTAGCAGGGGAAGAACTCCTGCCAAAGGCATCAACATCATTTTCAGACTAATGTCTCTCAGGAGAGAATATGAGCGGCTCAGTCTACACATGGAGACAAATCCTAGACTTAAGGAAAGGGTCATGGTTAATTAATGTGAAACTCCTTTTATCCCAATCAGCAACAGCGTAGGAGGCCTGGGAAACTGACTTACAAGTAAATACCCAATAAATTTAAACCATTAATTCTTGAAATATGACACTTTGAAATGGAAAAACGCACCCAGGCAGTTTGAATGTGTTTGGGATGTTTTTCTTCTGCAAGCAAGGATTTTTGATACCCAACAAATACCTGGTTATGTCTTGTCCGTATTATTTCCATTTGAAATGAAATGAAACAGTTTATTTTTGCCTTCATTCTTAGAAGGTAGGAGTTTCAATATCATTAAAAAATACAGATACTCAGATACAGTGCCACAACGTTTATTTTGTTGTAGCTACAATTTACAGATGCTCCTTAAACATGTCATGCAGACATTCATTTACTTAAAGAAGGCTGCCATAAGGACACAGTCGCTGAATGCTTGTGTGTCAAGAACCTCTCATCCAAAATGAATGTGGCCGAATTCATTTCTCACAGCAAACTAAATGCCTCCGACCACCTCACTGATTACAAACTTTGGATTTTTTTTGGCTCCCATTTTTTATATTCCTAGAAAATTCCTGGCTTAAGGGTCAAGGCTTGGTTTTAGGGTTGGGTTAGGGTAAAAATGTTCTTGGAGTAAACTGTCTGTATTAGCTGCTAGAGGTTGCTGATTACACTGTAAAAAAGTGCGCACGGAAAATGAACTGATTGAGACCGATTTTGATTCCACACAGAGAAGGTCTGAGTTTGCCATTTATACGGAAAATGTGAATAAATAAAAGGAAACGGGCCCAGCAAATACTGACTCACTAACCGTGATGCAGAATACTTTTCTATGTTTTTACCAACCATATGCACTCAGCTGGTACGAAGGTGTTTTGAATGTGTAAACAAACACCATGAGACCCAGCAGAAAGAGTTTGGACACACTACGTCCAATCAGGGTTTTATTTAAAGCTAAATGGGACCTAAATGCATGGAAACAAATTAATCTCAGGTAGGGAGCACAGTGTATGGAAACTATAACAGTTTTTCAGCCTCAGTGTGGAGAAAGGAGGTGTGGGTGGGTGGGTGGGTGGGGGGATTCTGGCAGGAAACAGCTGCTAGAGCACAAGGAGTGTTTAAATCTTTTCTGTAACCCTTAAAGAAGTTCACGCTGCGCCACATGACAGATCTGAGTCCAGTCGTGTGAGACCGACCTTTGTGACTTTAAAACAATGAGTCGGTGGCTGCCAGGATTCAGACTCACACACCACATTAGACAAGGTGCAAGTGCGACTGAGAACTAAACCGTCTGCTTCGTTTAATAGCCTCCATAATAGAACATTTTGATAAACGTGCTCTACCTCATTGTCTTTGTGATCCCTCTCCACAGCAGACAGTTTCAGCTTCAGGCTGGACACCTCGGTCATAAGCTCCAGCTTCTGGGTCTCCAGCGCTGACCGGTTCAAAAGCTCCTGTGGAGCAGCGTGCAGAGAAGAGTGTTTCCAAATGGCTTTTCTAGGCTGCCCATTAACCGAGGTTCACGGTGCAGAGAGGCCTCACCTGTTGGAGAAGCTGCTCGGTAGCATTTAGTTTCTCACGATGTTGCTCGAGGCAGCTATCTAGATCTCGAATCTTTTCACCTTGCACCTCCACCTGGTCTGTTAAAACGCTTACCTAGAAAAAGTGAGACGTGTTAAAATGTCAAAACATGTTCACTAAAGCAGAGAGAGACTAGGTTTGTATTTTGGGGGACTATGCTTTTGCACTCTGGTGGTCAATGCTGTTCTCACGTATCTCTGTATGGAAAATAAGCAGCTACAGCCAGCAGCCAGCGAGTTTCAGAGGGGAAAAACTGAGGGGAAACAGCTGACCTGGCTCCGTCTGAAGGTACTTAAAACCAGACTGCTAACTCATAAATTAACACAAAAACTAAATGTTCTACAGAAGGTTGTGAGGGACTTTTCATTTGATAAACTTGGTCATTTCATAGCTTTCTTTGCCTGGCAAAGAAACTGCTCTGAACCAACTTTTAAGTGAACTTTCATCAACAAACCAGCATGGATTACAAATGAGCCACAATCACGAGGACTTAATTAACTTCTTTGTTTGTTTTTACACAAAAGTAGGATTTTGACTTTTATGATCACATATTTGACCTTTATTTTGTATCAATTTATTTGAGAGTTCCCTGTGGCTTAAAATAAGAATGGAGAAAATAGATTTCTTCTAAAACTCTGTTTTGGAAATATTCTGCAAGCTCACAGACAGGACTGAAAACTCCTCCTTGAACCGACTAATCCTACAAGTGCTGATTGCCACAACAACACCTAATTGCCTATTCGAGAAACTGCTCGGCTGTTTCGTAACCATGCTGCAGAGCTTTGCTCACGTACCTGAAGAATTAGACACTCTTTGTCACTCTCAAGTCGTGACAGGCGCTCTTGGTAGACTGCTTCGGAGCTGTGGACGTTAGTCTGAAATGAGGAATAACTTGATTTGTGTAGTCTGAACACAGAACAGCAGTTAAATAAGGCTTTAAGCTAATGTTTATTTTAATAAAAGAGCTCATAAGAGGGAGAAGGCCTTTGGGTTGTGTTAAAATATAGATCTGGCTGAAAGATCCAAACCAAAATACACACGTGGATTTTCTAAGGGATACACACTGTTTTATTGTATATAACTTCACAGACAGTGATCTCACATGGTTTTACCTTTAAGAAATCAACTGATATGCGTTTTCAGGCTTTCTGGAAAATGTGAGGGTCCTCAGTGTTCTCACATGAAAGTGATTAGAAAATTGAATGAAAAGCAAACTGCTCAAATATCACATGGAGAGACGAGACCGCGAGGGAAGGAAAGTGCGAGACTCGCACAGAGTCAGCATGAGTTTTAAATGATGGAAACTATTTGCAGGGAGGCTCCTATAGAAACGCCATCCCTCACGCGGCCCGTCAAAACATTACTTCTAGAATAAACAAAGTCACAATAAAGGCAACGGAGCACAATCAAGAGATGAAAAGCATAGAGGATAATTCACAGCAAGCTAAATCTGCACTGTGCAAAGAGATTCATCATGCACAAAGTGACAGTTCATTCTCATTTCTGCACAAAAACCATCTGCTTTTAGATTCATGGTAAGATTCTCTCTCTGGTCGGGACAGCAAGAAAAGAGGAGCACATTTTCATTTCCTTATATGTATCCATATGTAATCCTTGGATGAACCAGATACATTTGAAGCAAAACCTAAAAGCAAATCCATCCAAGAGACGGCAATAAACTCAAAATGACCTAAGCGGTCTCAGATGCACTTGAGACAGATGTTGAAAGAGTTTCCTTGAGAGGCATTTCTAATTTTTATTCCTCCCAACTGTGACCAAAAATGTATGCTACCTTGCTCTTAAAAAGGCAAAAACCTTAGCAGATTTAAATTGAGCTCATCTTCAGTCTTTTTCTGGACCATTTTCAGCACAGATTTTTTAATGAAAACTCATTATGACCACTTGCTTATGAGTGAGGCATGCTTGATCTCCTAAAGTGTTTCATTTTAGAGAGGACAAACCCACAGGGGGAACAAGTCTAGCTTGTACTGTAGGGATGGTGATGACCAAAATATTGTGTTGGTGTGGCCAAAAAACCTTTAAAAGAGGAATCCTGCCTTTTCAACATGATCGGGCAGACGGTGGCACGCACCACAGTATTTGCACCAAATGCTCCTCAGTACATTACAGCAGAATTCTGTATTGACAGTCTGACTCTGCAGACAAATTAAATGTGCCAACACTGTTTATGCTGAAAGAAATGAAAAGCATTCCCCTGAGCGGACTTCACTGCCTCTGACGTTTGGCAAAGGCAATAACTCGTATGTCTGTGTGGTAGCCAGAGACACAGCACTCATCAGCAACAATGATCTACGACAAACTGGATCAGTCTGACAGAAGATGATCCTTGATCTCTGTACAAGTTTGAACCTCACAGATGCCCACATCAGTCATGCTGGCAGGGGTCCAGAAGTGTACAAGGACATGACTTCACTGGCAAAGTCATGAGACTTTTTGATCACTTAAACATAAAAGAACAGACATAGAAGTCTAGATGGCATCCTACACAAGGTCCCCTTTTTTTTTTTACCATTCGTCCATGCAGCCACTCTGCTAATCCCTCTGCAGTGGAATCGGGAATCTGACACCGCAGGTTGTCCCTCTCCTCATTATCCATCAGCTCCAGCGCTGCTCGCAAATCCTCTAGTAGGTGAAGGACCCGAAGGCCACCGAGGAAAGGTGATGTGGGTGACTGGCAGTCAAACAGCCCATTGGAGTAGTCCATAGCCTTGGAGCCTGGCAAGGCACAGAGGCACAATTTAATTCAATCCTTTTCTTTTCATTTAATTCCATGCACATTTATAATTCAACAACAACAACAGCAAAAAAATAAATGTGAGCTGGAGTAAACGTGCCACAAACTGGCAGGATGTTCATTTTGAAAAAGGATGCCAAAAGGTGAAACAATTTTGGAAAACAGAATGAGGCAAATTATTCACTTTCAAATCTCAGTTATCTTATTATCTCACCAAAATAATAACAAATTAAAATGTGATTAACTGTACAGCCCTAACAAGGAGACTGAGCTTTTAATAACAACAGCAGAAAAGAAAAATGTTGTGTGTGGTTACACTTAATTAATGCTGAAAATACTTGCTGCCACAGGTGCAATAAGACTTGGAAATACTGGCAAAAACAGCTTCCTCTCCTCTCACCACGGATGCTCCTAATGTCAGGAACGTTAACATAAACGTGACCTCAGTGTTTAAAAGATTAACAGAATCACGTGCACGTGTGTGAGGAGGGTTATGCATGACAACCTCCTGGTAGCGCCACAGGCAAACCTTAGATGTTTGACACTTACAGCTTCATAACACATTTTAATTGGAGTCTCCATCATTATGTGCGTTTAAATAGCTGACATGGTTTTCCCTCCAAAGTCATTTTACTCCAACGCAAACATTTCAGCAAAATTACATCACAACTGGTTTTCTTTCCACGTCTGCATTAAAAACACCCAACACTCCTGCAAGCATACCGAGTAAACCAATGTTTATGCAGCGTCAATCAAACAAAACACAAGCAAATAAAGGCAATGAAATATCTTTCTGTATAAGTGGCAACTATGTTTTACTTGGAAGCAAATGCAGCAACATGTTGACTGATCTCAAGTGCATGATGTTCCCACCATGTGCTTCAGCCCACTCTATACCATCTGTCTTAAATGTCAGCCATAATGAAGCTGCTCAATAGTAATGGAGGAGGAGCTAGGTAAATGAATATACAGCAATCATGGCTTCCTCCGCAGTAGCAGAGGAGCGGGGCTTGATGATGCCTGTGGTTTCTGCGGAAACAGTGGGGACTGGGGGATGTCATGTGATCAGCCGCCTCGCTCCCATTGGAAAGGTCAGTGCTATAATTACACACATCAGTGGAAAAAATATGGACTCAAAAACTGAAGCCTGGTCTGCTCATCTGCAGCGGCACAAGTATACAGAGCGCAGCCAAAAGCTTGCAAGCAAGAGGTTTCTATTCCAAACTCACAGAGCTTGAATAATCATTAGTTTCCATCACTGCAGGGACAATGGAAACTTCCTTTAATTTCTCATGCAGTGGAGGCAGACCACTAGAATAATGGTTTTAGCTGTATTTCAGACTTAAGTATGTTCAGACAGATTGCATTAAACTCCAGGTAAAAGTGGGAGGAAGACACAGTGTGTTAATGTCCACTTGGACTTTGTATTTGCAATTTGATGGTTTCCAGATGTGACTATGCCCTCATAGTCTACCACGCCCACTTGTAAGTGCTATGCCAGGTTTCACCGTGGTTACCTGCTATGATCCCATCCATTTGCTCCAAGGCTGCTGCCAACATCTCGCTGGCGTCGGACATCATCTTGTGCTCAGTGAATCTGAGAGAGAAAAAGGAAAACCCATAAAGACCTTGGCCACAACTAAAAGACATTAAAAAAAAAACTTCAAATTCAATCACTGCACAATAGAGTGGTCTGCCAAATATGGGGTTTGTATCTATGGCTGCAGCATTTGTTTATTTTCATGTTATCAGTTATCAGCTGAAGTACTGTAAATGAAGTAAAAGAATCTCCAACAGTACCTAAAAGCTCTTCAATGTTTCATCAAAGCAACTACGCAAACTTTTAAAAAGATGTTTAGTAGCACTCGAGAAACTTAAGCCCAGCTTCTAAATAGGTCATGTGATGAGGATGGTGTGTCATGCTCACATAAAAACCACACACCACATTAACAAAAGCTCCTAAGACAACAGCACCAACAGTTTCTCTTTGCAGAATTCAGAAAATTAATGACACTAGTTTGGATGGTGTTGCAAAATTTTTTAAGCAAAAGTTTACTAATGTTCCTTGAACATATGTGCAGGCTGGCCTTAAGTCAGTGTTTAAAATGTGTGCAACTGTGCAATGGACAGATTGTTGCCGTTTCTCTGCACAATCACACAATCCCTTATGAGAAACCACTTGGCAACAGTGGGAAGTGAAAAAGATGAATGAAGCAGCAACACTCCCCAGCAGCCTGAGCATATTTCAGTATAAGGGAGGGCTCAGGGTCACGTGTTCCAGCCCTATAAGCTTTAATCAAATAGGAAAGTTTAAGTCTAGAAGTAAAGAGGCAGTTTGATTCCCTGAAACAACCCTGGGAGCTGGAGGCTCTGCCTCCCATTCCCAAGACCACCTTGTAGTGACGAATTCAACTCTTCAAACCAAAGTTGGGATGCTGTGAAAAAAAATTAAACCAGAATGCAATGGTTTGCAAATCTTATAAACATATTTTTTCCACAACAGATCATAGAAAAGTCAAACGCTTAAAATGACAAAATGCACAATTTTTCTGCAGATTAGTGAACTTCTGGCCATCTTTATGTCTGACTAACTCTGCCTCTCTAAGATGTGCTTTCTTTTTATACCCATACATGTTAATTGGCTCTAGAGGATTATTTTATAAACATTTTTAAGTCTTTTTGGGGGTGACTGTAGCTCAGGAGGCGGAGCAGGCCACCTAATAATCAGAAGGTTGGACGTTCGATTCCTGGCTGCATGTGAAAGTATCCTTGAGCAAGATACTGAACCCCAAGTTGCTCTCTGACGTAAGCGTTTGAATGTGTAAGAGTATGAATGTGTGTAAATGTTAGACAGAAAGCACTTAGCTAAAAGAAAGAAGTGTTTGTATGAATGCAAACATGTTGTATAAGCGCTCTGAGTGCTCAGAGTAGAAAATCACTATATAAGAACTATTCCACTGTTCCAATGTTCTTTTACCCGTTTCCTTTTAGAACCACTTACTTTTCCAGCCTTTTATTGTAGCCCCCCACCCTAACTCTTTGTGATGCACTTGCCATTTGTCTCCCTTAAAACATCAGGTCTCAAAGTCTTCTATGATGAAAACACTGGAGCTTTGTGGGAGGGATGTTTTGAACCAAAGCACAACAGAAGAGCCACTTCCTAAGAGTAGGCAGACAAATTTGTTAACTGGTCACGCCACATCTAAACAGCAGAAATTACCACGAGCAGCATGTGCATACATTTTTGATGCCACCATTGACCCCGTTGAGGACATTACATTGTTGGCGTATAAAAGCCTGTTGTGAACCACAAAGCCTGCCTGTATGCTTGCATTTACATTTTCACTTGAAAAAGAAATAACTAAGTTATCACTAATCCTGTTATAGTAAAAGGTCTCATTCTTCTTTTTCAAATGGCCTCTGCATCAAATTACCCCTGCAGTCTGCGACACAAGAAACTGGCCGCCTCAGACACAAAAAACAAAGTGATTTTAGGAGTCATTACCCAGAAGCCCTTATTTCCGGCAAGCAGGCAGTCACGAGTGCTCATGGCCAGGCTCCTGTCTGAAATAATGGCACTATTCTCCCAGGGGTCTCAGGCCTTGTAGCCCTGGCATGCTCGGCATTTCAAACTTCCATAACAAAGTTGGACAATATCCCCATGACCAGTGGAATCAAACACTTATCACATGTCTTCTCTTTTATTTGCACTGGCCACTTATCTCTTCAAACAAAATCTGATTTAAAGGAACTGAAATAGTAAACAGTATAGCGGAGAGAGCCCAGCTAAAGCACAGAGCCAGCAACATAAAAACAGTAGCCCCACTTGTTCAGACACCCCATGGTAAACGGGGGCAGGGACCAGAGGCTTTGACTTATTTCCTCCCCCTGTGGGGTCACAGTGTCACATTCAGTGGGGTAAGAAATTGGCATTAAGAGTATAATTAAACCAATGACCTCAATATGTGAGCTGGGAGCTACAGTCTGCTGTTAAAACAAGGAACCCTAAGTGCTTTGCTGCCTAATTTAACTGCAGCGAAGAGGGTGTAGGTGTAGGGTGTCGTACGAAGTCCTGTATTTGTAGTACAACATCAACATCTCATTAGGTTTGAATCTAAACAGAAACCTGGTTATGCACACACATGCATTTGAAGCTCTAACAACCTACTTTCCATCTAAACCGTAAAGTTTCCAAGTGAAATGAGGGTGGAGGAGCACCGCCAATTCACTTCGTACTAGTATGCTTTACTCCAGGATTACATGGAAAACTCCCATTTATTCTCAGAAGATTGAAAGCTGTATTAGTCAGCCGCTTATTTAATAAACCCTGTGAGAGAAACGTAAAGTTTGCCCTTTCTCTCACAAAAATTGTATATTTGCTGCTGAAATCGTGCTCCACTCAGCTCTCCTCTGTAGCCCCATTTTTGCCTCTGGAGTAGAAATCGAATAAGATTAAAATATTTGAAGATAAACGCGTTTGCGTACTTGAGGGTGATTTTCATCTTTCTACGCCGTCTTGTGATAAAAGCTGCATCGAATCCGGAATTAGTTTCATGTGAAATCCTATTTAGTAACAATTCCCATGAAGGCCAAAGTTTCAGGTCAATTTATCTCTGGAAAAAAGGTCAAAACAGGAATTAAACGAGCATGTGAAAAAAAAAAAGTCTATTTTGTCATTCAGCAGAGAGATGGCACCTAAACCTTCCATGAAAACTGGTTTGCCGGATAAAGCCAGACCCTTTAAAATGCCAGGGATTTTCCACTTTTATTCACATCAGCGACGAGAAGGTCATCGGTAAATACGTTTACTGGCTAAAGCCTCAAGAGAAAAACCTAAGGATGAGAGCTCATCCTCAAGAAGGGCCCATATGAGGTAATGATGATTGATGCCTGAAGTGTAGGAGTGATGACTCCATACATTCCTAAGCAGGCCAGATCTCCCACAAACTAAACACTGGTGCCAGGCACTGACATTCCTGCTGACCTTTCTGACCCTTTTGCCTTCACACGAAATCCCCCCCAAGGACTGTATCATGTCAAAGCCCAAGACATTTAAACTGACCCATGAAGGGAACAAATAAAATGCCAACAAGCAACAACAAACAAAAGCTTGCACGTCATGTACACGGAGAAACCACACGAGATCGGGGATATTCTCTATGAGCAACAAATAATGTTTCGTCTGTGTTACTATAGCCAGAAATATCCCATTTCTCTGTGCAATGGAGCTCCATTGTTGGCCACAGTGGTTTGTTTTGACATCACACGTGAGCCATCCTGCCACTGGAAAGCTCCCAAAGTCCACTCGTCCACAATGAAAGCCACCAACAAATGCAACATTCAGTCCTGCTGAAGTGATTTTTTTCCCCCAAAAACAAAGTGTCCGACTGCTTTTTTTTTCTTTTTTATTGTCTTCAGTAGGAAGGAAGAGGCTTGGTCCAGAAATGTTTTCAGTGTCAAGAACGCATGCACATCACTGATGAGATGAACCACTGCTGGCCTGCAGTTTGGTACTCAGACACAGTTTTTAGGCCAAAAGTGCCCATATTAGGACACTGAGGTGGAGTGCTAAGTTATTAGCTAGCCAGCTTGATTAGCAAGCTGATATATCAGAGTATACAGGTGTATCACCGATGCTTCCCATTGGTGATTACTAGTTGTCATATCTGCATCATTACTGCAGTTTTTGTTTAGCCCCACTTGCTCTGCATGCCGAGCCAGTTCCTGATTAATGTTGGAGTGTCAGAGTTGGGAGAAACAGCAAAACAGCACAGACATATCCTCTCACTTCATTTCATTCGTAGTTGTACAGCACAGGCATCTCATGGTTCTGCATATTTTAAGATAGATCCTGCAATGCTAGAGAGAGGAGTCCATCAAATGACCCCCTATGGGCAAGCGTTTGTTGATGCTGGTGAGGAAATACTCTCCTTTAACAGGAAGAGACCTCTGCCTGAACCAGGCTCAGGGAGGGGGACAGATCTGCCGGGACCAGTCGGACTTCTACGCAAGAGGTGTACATTTCACTCTGAGTCTGTGCAGCTAAATAATGCCCTTCTGATACATTTTTACAAAGCAAATACATCAGTCATGAATATATAACTTTTAACTAGACTCAGTTTACTCTTTGAAATAAAGTAAGTAAAACAAAGAGCATAATTGCAAAGGTAATGGATATAAAGTATGTGCACAACAGAGACCTAAAAAACAGCTTCTTTAAATCAATTTCTTTGCCCAAAATGACATCATTTCAAATCATTTTACATTTCTGAGTGCACTTTATCTGGAGCTTGAAGGTCTGAGAGGCAGGCTAACACTATAAGACCACATTATGAGCACCATTCACTTATACTGCTCCTCTCATTCAAACAAACGTGTTAAGAAAGGACTCAACACCACCATATTATTTCAATTTTAAAGAAAGACAAATCAGTCTGAGAATTAAAGTCGACTTTTCTGGAGCTGAGAGGTGGATTTAACATCAACCAGATGGATTGAGAGCAATATGAGGGGGTGGGGGTCGGAGGATCTGAAAAGAAAATAGGCTGGGATTATTTGACCATACGCAGAGTGGTCCCTGACACACACACACACACACAC
>VOQJ01015938.1:7775-38566 GCA_015052665.1 Apistogramma diplotaenia
ATAGAAGTTTTTGTTATTTTGAAGTTCCAGCTGGCACTAATTGACCCCCCCCCCCCCCCCCCCCGTTACTTAACTGACCAGATCAATATTCCAGAAGTTTAATTGACTTGATGTTAAACTGATTAAAAAGTGCCCCTTTAACTTTTTTTGAGAAGTACTATATATTTTGTGTGTCCTGTTCAGCACTTTCATCAAATGAGGTTGGTTTAAGCATGTTACAGAAACAAACCTTTACTTGATCACCAGCCTGTCCTGACACACGGGTGAATCCACACTTTAATGTTGTTTCCAGCTAATTTTGACTGTACAATCTGAATGCTGCAGTAGAAATTGATACATCAGACAAGGCAGTGCATAGGGCTGTGCCACGTAATTGGCTGATTAGATATTTGAATCTACAAGTAATTAATGAAGTGGCCAATGAGTGTAGACGCACATAAAAAACTAAAAATCACAGTTTTTTAAAAAACCTACACTGATTGATTGGCTGGATTAACGTTTGCAAAAAGGGCCAGATTTGGTCTTGAATTTGACACATGAATAATCTTTGGTCATAGATGATTTAACTGGTAAGAGATGCAAACTATGAAGTCAGCTGTTAAATATTCATACTCTGTCGGATTTCTCCTTCTGAGGCTCCACACCCATCTCTTCATTCATCATCCCTGCCGGGCCAAGAACACTAAGGGGAAGAAAAGCATCAAAAGACAAAATTTTGTGTGTGTGTGTGTGTGTGTGTGTGTGTGTGTGTGTGTGTGTGTGTGTGTGTGTGTGTGTGTGTCTGTGTGTGTGTGTGTGTGTGTGTGTTTGTGTGGATAAACTTTATGCATTTTCTTGCAAATGATTAAATGCTTTAAAAATGCCATGTTGTGCTTCTGGATGCTTGTTTTCTCTGCAGATGATCGCCCGAGGTAAAAATGCATCAGACCTCTTCCCTGCTGTGGTGAAAAACGTGGCCTGTAAAAACATAGAGGTTGGTACTGAACTGTCTCGTGTTGCTTCGTGTGTTACGGGCTCTGCTTCTACTGAGTTCTTTATTTTCCTTGCTTGTAATTTATGCATTGTCACATTTCTCCAAACCTCCACAGAGTGCAGTTTTATCTCACCTAAACAAAATTGCACTTTTCTTCTTCTTCTTCTCTCTTGCACATTTTCTTTCACCTTGGTTTGCTGAACTGATCTCAGTGAAAATAATTGAACTAATCTATATAATTTGGATTAAATGATTAAAATTAGTTTCAGTCACTTTCCTTCTTACTGCTTCTCCCTCCAGGTGAAGAAGCTGGTCTACGTTTACCTGGTGCGTTACGCCGAGGAGCAGCAGGATCTTGCTCTGCTTTCAATTTCCACGTTTCAGCGAGGCTTGAAGGTACAGCAGTTTACACAAGAACAGTCCGTCAGTGTTGAGAATATTATATGCCATCTCTGTAGAGCCTCTGGCCTTCCTATTAATAAGATTATACTAAAATTTGTTGCAATTCATGTGGCTTATGCAATCCTTATTAAATATGAGCCAAAGGCAAAATTATTTACAACTGCTAGATTAAAAAGATGAATCTTTATTTCAGTTTTTATAAGTACTATTGTGCTCATTATATTATCAGAACTGAAATCAAAGTTACAGGAAGTTGTGTCCTTTAGTTTTGGTCACAGAGAAAATGATTCGCCCATAAATGCTAGTGTTCTGCTAATGTTTGCTCACTGGTTGGTTGAGGATCTAATATAGAACATCTTTCCTCAATGGCATCTTTTTTATAACACATTTTATAAATGTGTGAATAGGAAGCCGTATATTAAATAAAGCTGGTTGTTATAACTGCTATTGCAGGTGAAATTTTCCTAAAATCTGAAAATGTATCTACCTCTATTGTCTTGGCCCCTTCCTTTGAAAACACAGTGAAGATGGTCTTTTTTTTTTAATCTAAATAAATATTTCATTCATTTTAAGCTACAGCTCCTCAGGGCTTCATTCTTGTCATGAGTAGCAACCAGAAGTTCAGAGTCTTATATAGAAATTCTTGTAAAACAGTTGATGTGGGGATCAGGCAGCCTGCTTACTTATCCTCCGGTGGCAACAGATAATGTTTGGGGGCTGGCAGTGGAGTTAAGCAGATATTTGGACCAAGACTTCCTGGTCCATCTGCCTGTCATGTTTATAAAATTTAGATATATTTACAAAGGCAAATAAAAAGCTCAGATGGTGTCAGATGGTAGCTGATGGTTCTAAGATTGTATTTGCTTGTTTTGTGACACTATTTCACCTGCAGTCACTCCAGAAACTTCTAGAACCAACATTTCTGTCTTTTATCCCTTGTAAGTTCATATAGAGACATTAGTTAGTAAGATAATAACATCTCAGCAATGCCACAGGCTGATTGCTTCCCTGCCCCACTGTATTGATGCAGCCATTCAGGATAAAGCGACCCCAATCAAGTGCTGAGTGTGTAAATTAACTCCACTTTTCAGAAATTGAGTATTTCTGGATGGCAAATTCATTTCTGCTCATCAATGATCAGTGAGCCTAAGCATCGGCGAAGCGTCCGTCGTCAGTTCCGTCCATGGTTCTCCTACAGCACAGCAAACACCTGCTGGGTCTTCAACCAAATTGTGTTCAAGATCAGGTTCACGTTTGACATTTTAGAAGGACTAACCTATGAATTGTGATTGGTCGTATGCCAGATCAGGTCCTGCATCACTGATATACTGATTAGCTGTAAGTCAACATCATCAAAATGAAAACAAATGTTCTGTATGTTTAACAAATTACAACATGTGAAATTTTGCCTTTTTGGTTTGAATTCAACTGCAAAAAAATGACATTTTTGAGACACTCTTGTACATGAGGATCTTTTTGATATGCTCACTTTCTGAATCTGAAAAAAGTTCACACCTGACATCCTGTTATTATGATCGATTATTAACTGCAGCGATTCCATGCCCCACAGTGGTTTGAGAACCACTGGCATAATGCATCAACATTGAATTTTAAACAGGTATTAATGGAGTCCAGATTGATTATCCTTCTAACTGTGATGAGTTGATGTTTTTTGATGGTTGAAATATCTGTACTTACTGGATAAGTTACTCTGAAATCTTATGTAGATGTTAATGGTCCCAAGAGGGTAAATATAAAACCTTCAGCTGCCTCATTTTTCATCCAGCTTCATCATCAGGTCATCATCAGAACCAGCTACAGCTGTACAGTGTTTTTACTGCTAATTAGCTAATATTAGATAGCTATTTTACTTAAAAGTGCTGTGACAGACTTATATATCACCACTTGCTAAAAGTCCTATTACTGTTGTCGCTGTGAGCACGTTAGCATGCTGACTTAGGCTTAGGAACAGCACCACAGACTTCCTAGCATTCCTGCAGATTCCTTCATAAATTTCATTCCTGTTTTGCAGGAACCAACCTGCAGCATCTTAGCACCTCTAAAAATTCCTCACTATGTATTTTTCCAGGATCCAAACCAGCTGATCAGAGCCAGCGCCCTGCGAGTCCTCTCCAGCATAAGAGTAACAATCATCGTTCCCATAATGATGTTGGCCATCAAAGAAGCTGCTTCGGATATGTCTCCCTATGTCAGGAAGACAGCAGCGCATGCAATCCCTAAACTCTACAGGTACAATCCTAAAGGACAGTTTTAGGTTTCAGACATCATCCGCTTCACTACGGCTACACTACAGATATGTTCAGTATTTGTCCTCACGCCCGGCTTTCTCGGAGCGTCCTCTTTTCTCTGAATTCATGTCGCTCATTTCAAACAATTATTTTATGTTTTGCACATTATTGGTGCAGTGCTGAGATCAGCTGAATTGTGAACATTTTAAGACAAGTGCCTTGATCAATATTCTGTTGGTTGGGACATACGTAATAATCCAATCCATTTATAATTCTTTTAGCTTTTGTTCTGCAGCATATAAACTAAATGAGTATTTTTCTTGTCAAATCATTTGAAAAGGAGTTTTGACAGGACTCAGTGCAGTGCTGTGAAAATTAAGCACACCCCACGATTCAGTAGCTTGTAGAACCACCTTCAGCAATGTGAAGTAATGCTTTTCCATATGACTTTAGCAGCTTCTCACATCGTTGCGGTCAACGGTCAACCCAATGGTTGCAAGGTGTCCAGGTCTTGTGGCTGCAATGTGGCACTGTGTATTGTGGCCAGACATCTCCACTTTGATCTCATCTGTCCAGAAGTCTTGTGGATGGGAAACCTCGTGTGGACTTTCCCGTGGAAGCCGTAGGGGTGTGCTTAGTTTTTCACAGGAACGCATCAGAGTCCTCTGAAAACTGACTGTATGTGTTTTCTCAAACCTCCATACAGTAGGGAATGTATGGAACTGATAGGGAACAATACAGTATGTGTAGTGATTTTCTTTAGAATCATTTAAAGAATAATTATACATGTGTCATTAAATTCCAGTTTATGTGACCTCCTAATTTTCTTTGTGGCTTTCAGTTGAGCCTTGCTCCACAGTCTGTGAACTGCTAGGCCTAGATCAAATGTTGGCATGACTTACTGCCACTGTAAAACGTCAGCAATAAAAGGTAGACCCCTGAGAAACCCACAGCTGCTGTAGCACTAAAATCCATTTACTTTATATCCTTGAAGGTGATTACTTAGAGTTCCTGGAACATTTTTTCTTTGTTTAATGCATTTTTACTGATTTATTCTTCTCTCCTCTCAGTCTGGATCCTGAACAAAAAGACCAGCTGATTGAAGTCATCGAGAAACTCCTCGCTGACAAAACCACGGTGTGTTTTTCCTCTCTTTACTTTGTTGATTCAGTGTTTTCTCCAGATTTATATTTTCAGCAAAGACAAACACAATTTTGCAAACCATACAGTGCACAATATATCACGGCCCAGCGGATGTGCACAGCACCAGATCGTATTTAATGCCCCGGTGGTTTCAAGGCTTATCATTTGTTTAACCAGTCTCCTTTTTCACCTTGCACTTTTTGCATTAGCTGTCTCTTGTTCAGTTTAAGATTTAATTGTAGAATGCATGGATGTTAGTGGCTGACTTGTAATCTCCTGACAGAAAGTCTTTATCCCCCTATATGGTCTGAAATGTGCAGTTGGTGGCAGGAAGCGTCGTTATGGCTTTTGAGGAGGTGTGTCCGGAGCGCATCGATCTGATCCACAAGAACTACAGGAAGCTGTGTAATCTCCTGATTGATGTGGAGGAGTGGGGGCAGGTCGTCATCATCAACATGTTAACCCGTTACGCCAGAACCCAGTTTCTAAACCCAAACATCAATGTAAGAAACATCAGCATGAGAAAGCAGTAGAGTGGTAGTCTTTTTGTGAGGAGTCTATAATGATAGAATACAATGAATTCCATGAAGTGATGCCATGGTTCGGCTGCATGATCAACAGTGCAGAAACTTAGTACCATAGTTCTGTCCTTATTATCCTTGGTTATTCTCAGTTCCTGTCTTGATGTGTCTGTGTGGGAGTTTGGTCTCTCTTTCAGTTTGCTTCTTGTTTTATTTTGAAAGTTTGATCCTCATTTGGTTTTCTGTGTTTTCACTTCCCTCCTTTGATCTGTTCCCACCACACCCTTGTGTCTGATTTAGTTCACGTATTCCTTATTAACCTTCACTTTATTTCCTGCTTTATTTTGAAAGCTTTTTTTCTGTGTTTTTACTTTCCTACTTTCTTTCCCCACCTTCATTAGTGTCTGATTTAATTCACCTGTTCCTTATTAACCTTCCCTCCTGGTCTCTGGCTTTGCCTTTAGTCTGTCAGATCTTCACATTTTCTCTTGTTGACTCTCAGTTTTTGGGGTTTAATATTATTTCCCATTTTGAAATGTTCTCTTTCTTGTTATTGTGTGTGTGTGTGTGTGTGTGTGTGTTTAAAGTCCTCCTTTTTTAACTCCCTGTAAACACAGCAAGTTTTCTGCCTGTGTTTGGGTTAAGCCATCTGGATTAACACTTTACATGAAGACTGCTCGTACCAATGAATTTTATTACAAAGACAAACTATCTCCAGCTTCATCGTTCATGCTGCAACACTCCAGGCGGACTTATAAACCTTGAAATAAGTTCAGCCATTATGTGTTGTCACCATCACCTAATTTGCATATAAATTACATATTGCGAGACTACAGTGCAACAACAGTGCATAGGTACATGTCTTGCAATAATACAACTTTAATTTTCTACCATTGTGGCTGTGCTATGGTACAATAAACATGCCATTTATTTTATTTTTTCACTGTTTCCACCTTCTTTCAGTATATTTATCAGTTTTTCCAGATGACTTATTTTCTCAAAAGTGACTAAGCACTAATTGAACAATTTTTCTCAACATTGTTCTTGTGGTAAGTACTCATCCATGTGCTGCAGCCACTTTTACAAAGAGCTCATGACGTATACAGACATTTTAAACAGGACTTATTATCCAGCCATCCTTTTTATTGTCTGCTGTGTTCTGGGTCTGTGTTGCAGTGGCAAAGTTCTAAGTACAGACGCCCAGGCCTTCCTCTCCCCAGCCACTTTCTCCAGCACTTCTGAGGTGGCAAAGAGGCATTCCCGAAGTCAGCTAAGATATAATTTCTCCAGGGTCTGTTACAGGGAATGGTGGATAAAGAGAGCAGGAACTAAAATGGCTCATTTCAGACAGGATGAACTGATGGTCCAAGCATAAAATAAATAAGAAATATTTTGAACTGTGAGTCATGCAAAGCTAGTGGCATCCCAGAATAAAGGAATAAAACATGGAGGAGGAAATGGGCAGAGTAGGTTTATTCTATTATGCTATTTGAGACTTTCCCAAATGTATTTGTAACTACTTGCCATGTAGTGGAAACTCTCTCTTGGATAGTTGAGCCATTAAGGCTCTCCTCAATAATCGCTTTCTGTACAGGAGTCCCTACTGGAGGAGGGAGGCAGCGGCGAGAAGACCTTCTACGGTTCAGATGAAGATGAGGATGAAGATGAGGAGGAGAAGGAGAAGAAGGCTGAGGCTGTTGCTTTGGCCAAGAGGAAGCCGTATGTGATGGATCCAGACCACCGGCTGCTACTGAGGAACACCAAACCGCTCCTACAGAGCCGCAACGCAGCTGTGAGACTGCTGCACTTTTTAAATCTCACACACACATTCCTACAGTAACACACAGCTCAGCCCCTTGAGTCTCCTTGACTCACTTGCCATAGTAGACATTATAACTGTGCCCTCTTAAATCGCTTATTAATGAGCAGATGAGGTCTTCATTCGAGTTTTAAAGCCTCCATCACTTAAGCACTTTAATGGTTAAGTGTCCTTGTGCGTAACATTTAATCTGAGCTGACCTCTCAGTCAGAAATGAGGACCATTTCCCTGAGGAAATTAATAAAGCATCACACTACATTAGTGCTGCTGTGGTCACCTTGGGTGGCTTGGCTTGTTCCATGATAAATGTTTGTGAAATTCTGTCGACACACACATTATTCAGCCTTTGTACTGCTGCAGGCCAGCTGGTTGCTTCTGCTGACATAAAATGTAGGAGAAACACCTGAAGTTTATCCCCTTTCCTCAGCTGACAAATATTTATCTTTCATGAAGTATTAAAGTCGGCCAGGGAACGCTCTTCGTTCGGTTAACTGTTTTGCATCAGTTTAATAATTAACATAGTTTCCATTTCCAGTGATGTCTGCATGCAGTTGCATTGTTGTGTCTCTGTTTTTTAAAACACCACATTCATGAGTGTCCCAGGCTGCCTTTGAGTGTGTAAATAAGTACCTGTTTGCTAACAACACTCCTTTATCAGCTGAGAAGGTGACATGTATTGTTATTGCTCCCCTGAAACAAACCAGTTAGATTTAGAGTGGCTGTAATCAATATTTTATTTCAGTAGTAGTAATTGTGATAATTGCTGCAGGTTTAATGCTGTTACCAAACTCTCCCCCCTTCTCCTTCTGTGTTGATCATGTCAGCTTAGCCAGAATATGCAGCCAAACTGGATCTGTTTAAAGGGTATTTGCAGGTCCCACTAAGCACGCAAGCACCAGAGGTCGTTGCCAGAGGTGGCAAAAGTACTGACATTATGTACTTAAGTAGAAGTACAAGTACTTGTGTTAAAAACTGCTTGAGTTGGAAGTACTGGTTCAACTTCTTTACTCAAGTAAAAGTAATAAAGTACTGGCTCCAAAATGTACTCAAAGTAAGAAAGTAAAAGTAGGTCTTTGTCCTCTTTCTTACATCTTTCATCTCTTTTTCTCTCCCTGGAAACACAGCAGCTGTTCTTTAAGCTAGCAGATGCATTGTGTGACAAACTGCAGACACTTTTTGTGCTTTACATTTTCTATCACTCATTTTTCTCACCGTTCCTCCGTACAGTCTCTATGTAAGCACAACTTATAGGCTACAGCTCTGAACGAGCTTTGCAGGAGCTGTCTCTACGGTGTGGCGTGTCCGTTCCCTACCTGTCTAATCCACTTCCGCTAAAAGCAACGCTAACCGGAAATGCTTACTTTTCTCAGACGTGTTAAAATTAAAGTAACGAGTCTGTTTTGAAAATGTAAGTACAAAGTACCGATGTTTGTGTAAAAATGTAGGGAGTAAAAGTAAAAAGTAGTCAGAAAAGTAAATACTCCAGTAAAGTACAGATACCTGAAAAATCTACTTAAGTACAGTAACGAAGTATTTGTACTTTGTTACTTCCCACCTCTGGTCTTTGCCTTCACTGCTCCCGACATTTTTTGCACCACATTCCTGTCGCTGATGGGCGTTACTGTGTATTCTATAATAACCATTCTGATGTTATGGCACCATTATTTAACCAGCCCCAAATCACTATCCCTTTGGCATTTTGCTTTTGAGGCGACCAAAGCTCTCGTGGATGGCAGCACTGGACTGGTGCTGTGTTCCTGCATGAGGATGAACATTTATTTTGGCCAATCAGGTTTTCTTTTCTACAAAGTACAGAAAACACTAATTACATTATATTGCTTTTTTTTTTTAAATATAAATGTAAAATTCTTACTACCAGTATTGCACATTGCAAAAGTGCTCCTGGCAGTTCCCTTCATTGTGTTCTCCCACTACAACCTGCTTATGTTTCTGACTCAGATGCAGAGCAGCAGCTTATAGGCTGGTCTTCAAAATTTCAATGTTGAAGCTTAGAAAACATCATTCTACAGCCAATCAAACAGAACAATTCCAGTTGTTCATACAACATTCAGAGATCGTGTTTTAAAATGGTTAAAGTCACTGACTAACTGGTGAAGAAGCATGCTGTGGAGCATTTAAAGATGTAGCTCTTTCCCTCAAGAGAGCAGCATGGTTGTGTGCTGGTGCTGTGCAGAGCTCTGCACACCACTGTCTTCATAGCATGGCTGTGTAGAGTCAATAGGGAGCATCATTAAAAACATGTGGAGCTGGCTGATAGTGTGGGCAACTTTTGTTTGTGTTTGTACTATTGTTGTGTCATGCAGAGAACACAGAAGCTATAATATGAAAAACGCTGCAGTAGAGAAAACATTTTTAGATTTCAGCATGCTTCTCATGCTGCTTTTTGATCTTTGATTACTTGTTGGCACTTCTTGTCATTCATGGCGAACTCCACTGTTGCTCCATTTCCTGTTCAAACCCACTTTTCAAACAATCAGTATTGTATGCTTCCAGTGCACATTGCAGTATTTTTTTTCTTTGTGGAGGTCTGCACTTCAGCACGTCTGCACTGGTAGCATACCCAACATCCTGCATGAATTCTGCTTCATAAGAATTGTGTCGAGTGCTGACTGAGCACTTAAAGCTCCTGCCTCTCGAATGAACCATTTACTAGGTTACTCCTTGGAGTTTTAGCTGAGAGCAGTAAAATATGAGTAAATCAGTATTTGATGTAGTTCATTCATGTATATTTAATACACAAGCAGTATATATCCAAACACATTCGTCATCTCCAGTGCAGCATAAGGCAGTGATGCCTTGGTAATGCACTGCTGAAAATGAGTGAAACACATGTTTTTACTGTATTTTACATTGGGAGGTTGTGTCAGTGAGTAAGAATTACCTATGCTACTGTTTTCTCATTCTGTACACAATCCAGGTGGTGATGGCTGTGGCTCAGTTGTATTTCCATCTTGCCCCTAAAGCAGAGGTCGGTGTGATTGCCAAGGCCCTGGTTCGTCTCCTGAGGAGCCACAGGTGAGCTTTACAGTGTGTAATTTCAAATTTTGATGACCTGCAAAACACTATATCACCGTGTTACAAAATTAAAGCGCCCTCCTTTCCTGTAAAGGAACAAAGAAAAAAAGTTGAAATGTCAAAAAAAATATAGCTAAATGGGAAAGGAAGAAAAAAAATTTAACGACCACAAAACTCAGCAAAGTGGAAAACAGTATGACAACAAAATAACAAGTGAGCGTAATAAAATGGATCTATAATGCCTGGAAGCAGAAAGTAAAATTAAACAGGGAGCTCAGTGAAGCTGAAGTAAACATGAAATCATAAACCATGAGGAGTGATGATCGCACATAGGCGGCCTGCTAGGCTGTAAGTCCTGCACACTGTCAGCTTTTTATTGAACAAGTAGTCTTGTGGCTCAGGGTGTGCTGTAATGGGATCATCATTCAGCAGCGACCAAACAGCAGCGTCTCTCTCTGTGGGAGATCTGCTAGAAATTCACTGTACCATACCGTACCTTTCATCAGAGGTATTGCTATTGAGTCTGTGGTGTCTGAGCTCACATTATAGCCACATGGATTCACTGCCTTAAATAATAATTTAGCTCTGATACTTAGAGAAAGTGTTTTAAAACTCTTACTTGTGCGCAGGAATATCTGCAAACATACCAGAAATTTCTAGCTTCAGTTTCAAGTTTCAACTAGAAGCCCACTGTGGGATTCACAGATCATGAGTGTTGCTTGAAAATGAAGAAATGGTTCTAAATAAACCACGAAACCATAATATGTCTATTTCAGTGTGCTCGTTTTAGTCAGAAAAAGGATCTTTGCCATTACATGTAATACGGGTCAAATATTAAGTTTCAATCAGCCAAAATCACACAGGTTTACAACGAGAGAAGAATCGATTCTGGGGCCTTCTAACTAAACTACATGCTGGTTTCTGACCTGCTGTCTATAGCCACACACGGTCTTTATGGTTAAGGATGGCGCCTCTTCATCAGGTGTTGATTTAGGTCAGCCTTGGGAACTCTTTTTGTGTGCGTTGTGTTCAAGAAACAAAAAGTATTTTTTCAAGCTCCAGAGACTAGGTCAAATTATTCAGTTTTTATTATCATTAGTTTAGTTTTGGAAAACTAGATCTTCAAGATTCAAAGATTCAAGTTTCAAAGCGTTTATTGTCATTTGTACAGAGGAACAGGTTCCTTGTATACAATGAAATGCTTACTTTACTCCTCGCTAAGAATGCAAACTTTACAATTAAAATATATCTACAAATACGTATAGAAAAAAAAAGGGTAATATTATGTACAGACAGGAGCATGATTATCTGCAGCAGAAATGAGAGATAAAGTGCAATAGTGTGGTAATAGTAATCATTTTCTACATTAAAGTGACATTGAAGCTGCTACTTGTCAGTTTTGGTCAGAAATTCACATTTTTGGTATAAACCAAAAAGTAAAATAAATAGAAAATACAACTGGGCGCTGTACTGCAAGCTCAACACAATATTTCCATTATCACTTACAATAAGATTCACAGTCAGGCTAAGCAGTCACACGAAGCTGGCTGTCACCTTTTTACAAAAGGACGATAAAACTAATATGAGGAAAAAATAGGAAGAGGTTAAACACACAAAACAGGCTGAAAGGAACATCGCTGCTGCGGACAAAGCAGCAGCTGTGGACAGACGACATGCTTCTGTGAACATGCATTAGGTGATGCAGGTTCCCTGCAACTGCACTGACTCACAAGAGTCAACCAGGAGCTAATGGAGCAAGTAAAATGCAGTCTGGTTACTGTGGTAAATATATCACAGGCCGCCCGTTTCCCCCATCTGGTTGACAATGATTGTGCCCAGTTCTAAGTATAAGATAACTTTATCCCCTTTATACCTTTTTCCCAGTTTTTTATAGTGCAGAATAACAAGTGCAAGATTAATAAAGGATTTGATTTTGTCATTATTCCTATTTGCAGATAAGTATCTGTCTTAGAGCCCCACAGACGTGACGATAGCAAGGAGAGAGAGGAAAGTTGTTTGCGTCAGTTTATTTTTGACAGAGAAAAAGGTTCAATGTGAAAAGGTGTATTTTCTGTTTTACTAAGCTGCAAAGGAAAACCAATGTGATGCATTGCATTTAATCATCAGTTATTATTAATCTCTGGCACTTTTCAACAGCATGTTTTTTGTCCTGTCTCTCTCTCCCCCCTCCCCCAACTGGTCACAGCAGAAGACTGCCTGGTTCTGCCTGCGGCTTCTTCCTGTTAAAAGGAGGTTTTTTCCTTCCCGCTGTTGCCAAGTGCTTGCTCATAGGGGTTGTTTGCTTGTTGGAGTTTCTTCTTTATTATTGTAGGGTCTTTACCTTACAAGCCCCTGAGGCAACTGTTTGGCACTAGATAAATAAAATAAAATTGATTTTAATTGGTGATGTGCTTCTTGCATGAAGCCAGTCAGTATCACCGACAAAAGAAGCTAATATTGTTAGCTTTTAGAGACCATCTGAAAGCTTCTCCTGGTTTTCTTTTGTTCTGACAACACAATAACTGCAACAGGAGAGAATAAGCTTTGTTGTCTTGAGATCACGACATCATTTGCCCGTTAATCTTTAGATTATGCCATTAAAAATCCACAGCTGTTCTGTAACTTCTGTTTAATCCTCTATTTCCACTTCTTCTAGTGAAGTCCAGTATGTTGTTCTTCAGAATGTAGCAACCATGACCATTAAGAGACGGGTGAGCTAAACCTGTTTGGTTGTTGTTTTTTTTAAGGGGGCGGGGGGTGTTTTTATTCTAATAAAAGTTCACTGAGGTTCTTTCCTGTGTTTCTGTATCACAGGGGATGTTTGAACCGTATCTGAAGAGTTTCTACATCCGCTCCACAGACCCAACTCAGATCAAAGTCCTAAAGGTCGCTTTCTGTTCTCTTTTTAAGATGGTCAGAAGTTTTCAGGAGTGTGTGGAGATGCACTAAATGAGAGCTTGTTGTTATTGTTGCTGTCTTGTTGTTGTTACTTGCAGCTTGAGGTTCTCACCAACCTGGCCAACGAAACAAACATTTCCACCATCCTCAGAGAATTTCAGGTACAATGAAAAAATATCATGTTTAAAGAAGAGCTCATTTTCAGTAGCAAATTGCTGCTGCAACTGGCTTTGTCTTCCTTTATGAATTAATATACTGAGTGAGTGAGTGACTGCTTCCTTTCTGCAGACATACATTAAAAGCATGGATAAAGATTTTGTGGCTGCAACAATCCAAGCCATCGGCCGCTGTGCTACCAACATCAGCGAGGTGAGGGACACGTGCCTGAACGGTTTGGTGCAGTTGCTGTCCAACCGAGACGGTGAGTCTTTATAACTCTATGACACTCTTTAAACTGTATGAAATGTTTTCTGTTTCAGTTTTCTGTTCTTAGCTGACAGGAGTGAAACTCAGTGTGGTGTTCTGCTGGAGGCTTGATTGTTTGAATTATTGTAGCCTCACTATAATCTAGAAGCAGTCTGGCTATTCTCCTCTGATCTCTGGCATAAATATGGCATTTTTACCGAGAAAACTGCCACTTGACCATGTCGACATGCCCAGGTGCTGTGAGGGTCCTGGTTGATTAGATTACACCTAATGAAGTGGCCTGTGTTTGCATTTCTAATGTGAATGAACTGATACGCAAATCAACTCTTGAGTATTTTGTCTTCATTGAATAGGTTTTGTGATTTTTCGTGTCATGTTTCTGATTCCATCCTGTTGAACAGAGTTGGTGGTTGCCGAGTCAGTGGTCGTTATCAAGAAGCTGTTGCAGATGCAGCCGGAGAAACACAGCGACATCATAAAGCACATGGCGAAACTGACAGATAACATCCAGGTGAGTCTCATTCATGACAGTCTCTTGTCTGTCTTATCCAGTACTTATTATAAAACAGGTGTCTTTTTCTTCTTGAAAAGCTGCTTAGGTCCACATTAAAGCTTTGATTTCTGTCACTTATATCGCTATATAGTACGAGCATTAACGTGGTACCAACCTGTGTCCTCAGGTGCCGATGGCGCGGGCCAGCATCCTGTGGCTGATTGGAGAATACTGCGAGCATGTACCTAAGATCGCCCCAGATGTTCTGAGGAAGATGGCCAAGTCGTTCACTAACGAAGAGGACATCGTGAAGCTTCAGATCATCAATTTGGCAGCCAAGCTATACCTGACCAACTCCAAGCAGGTGGGAATGGCAGGTTTTTCTATCATTCGTATTTAAGATGGTAAAATTTGAGGCTATTAAATCAAGTGAAAGCATAAAAAAGCATTTTTGCATTGTTTTGTTTTTCTTAATGCTTTTGTATTTATTGTGATAGCAGTTATTTATATTATGTTGTTTCCATAGGTCAAATCAAATCTTTAATTAAATTAGACTCACCCCTCACTGCAGCAGAGTGCAGCCGGGTGGATTCAGGAGAGTCTGAATCCTCCCTCCTTCTTACCACATCAACAAGGCCTGCTGATTAAAATCATCGTCATAATTATAAAAAAAAAAAGCCAGCACATCTGTGGCTTCTGCACACACTCTCCTTCGTACCTTCTCCAGTCTCACCTGGCACACCGTTGCCACCTATATTTATGCAGCGTGTAAATTTGCAGTCTGGAAATAAAGCCTACTGATGTCACAGCAGCCTCACTGTATTCATTTTGAATCGAGTATTTCAGTGGTAGTTTCATATTTAGCTGAGAACATGCAGGCAGCTCGCCACGTCTGTAATGAATGTAAAGTTTCACCAACAAAGGCAAACATGTTATCAGAAATGTCTCAGCTTCATAGGTTTTAAATATTCAGCACAGTTTTGGGAGGATTCGACATTTTAATTGAGGAATGCAGATCATGTCGGAAAAATTAGTCCATTATGAACAAATCCGGACTGGATGAGCTGGTCAATGACTGGATCCTGATCTGGATCAAGTTTCTCACTCGCTTCTCCCTCTCTGGGAATGCCAGGGGGAATCTACATGGAGAAAAAGCTCAGATGAGAAGGCAGGAATTTCATTAGACCATATTTATGACAGGAAAACTGAGCCAATGCCACTAACATGCGTTACAAACAATCCAGCATTGACTGGAGGCCACTGCTCTGCTTCGGAAGCCACCAGACGAGCAGATCGCGAACATGTGTGCTTCAGTGGCAGCGCGGGAACCTAGAGGCCCCGCCCACTGAAACACAAGAGTGAGGTGAACACGTACACACAGGAGAGAGAGAGCGAGCGATAAACTAAAGAGCACACAGTTGAGCCGGCAGACAGACCATGACAGGTTTACTGTCATCATTCAGAAAATACACACTGTACTGACAAAAGTATTCGCTCGTCTGCCTTCACACACATATGGATTTGAGTGACATCCCATTCTTAATGATGATGTCAGGCCACCCTTTGCAGCTATAAGAGATTCGACCTTTCCAGGAAGGCTATCCATCAGGTTTAGGAGTGTTTATGGGAATTTCTGACCATTCTTCCCGAAGCACATTTGTGATGTCAGACACTGATGTTGGACGAGAAGGCTTGGCTTGTAGTCCCCACTCTAATTCATGTCGAAGGTGTTCTTCTCAAGTTCTTCCACACCAACCTCACTCATCCATGTCTTTACGGACCTGCTTTGTGCACTGGTGAACATGTTGGAACAGGAAGTTGCCATCCCCAAACTGTTCCCACGAGGTTGTGAGCATGAAATTGTCCATAATGTCTTAAGCACTTTAAAGGCTGTTTTGTTAAAGCAGACACTAGTCATGCATCTTTATTATGTTAGTAGAAGTAGCATGCAAACAAACCAGCAGACAGTTTATCGGTTCGATTTCTCAGGAGTACTGCAAACATCTAATTAGTAAGTCATTTGGTCCTGTGATATCTGCCACATGAGATTTATTTTATACTGTGACAGAAACCAAACCAAAATCTGTGGCAACAGGTCTTATCCAACCCAGATTGGAGGTTTTTGGTCCAAATTGCCATCAGTATGCATAGAGGTCAGTAGAGAGGCCAGTGGAGGCTCTGTCATGGTTTGGGGCTGCATGTCAGTCAGTTGTACTGTGGATCTTGTCAAAACTGATTATGAAAGTACCATCAGATTTACATCTGATTGGCAACAAAGTAAAATGTTGGTAAAATGTGCAGTACTGTATCAGTACTAATTTGAGTCGCTCAGAATTGTGAGTAATTACGCAGTGGTTAGTTACTGATGTACTCATGTACATTTATCATATCAGATCTTCTTGGACCTGCTCGATCAGCTGTTTTTACTCTTCTCACCTTCCCCCTTGCTTTCACGTTTCGTCCCCCCTCAGACTAAACTGCTGACACAATATGTTCTCAACTTGGCCAAATACGACCAGAACTACGACATCCGCGACAGGGCACGTTTCATTCGCCAGCTCATCGTGCCCACCGAGAAGAGTGGAGCTCTCAGCAAGTATGCTAAAAAGCTCTTCCTCGCCCTCAAACCTGCACCCGTCCTTGAGTCTCCTTTTAAAGGTACAGAAGCAAGTCAACAGTAAGTTTTGTTTTCTAATTTGTCAACTTGCATTGCAGCTGTTTGAAATTAGAATGGCAGAGATGGTTTGAGCAATGTCATTACCAGCAGTCATGAACAAGACTGAAACAGTCACAATTAACGAAACACACAAAAGAAGTCACAATTTTCCTGCTGAGAGAAAACAGCACTGGGTGCTCAGGAGAGACCCTCGGTAAAGACAGGTGAAAGAAAGAGGAAGTTACTATTTTTGCCATTTTCACGACTCCAAGAGCTGGAGTCTGTGATAGGATGAATCCACTCTTCGTCCTATTACAGAGCAAAGACTCGAGGCCTTTAAAGATGTCTCTCATTTTCCTGTTTGAGGTCATCTCCTTGTGCACCTCTGGATCACTCCCAGGTTGTCAGTATTTTCAGAATGTCCCCTTGGTGAAAGTCCCTATTTACGGCTTTGTAATGCATGATCCTCTTCTTCGAAAAACAACAACCCTCCAGGGACCAAAATCTGTCAGAAGTCACAGAGCAGAAGCCTATAAATGTTAAACAGAATGAGGAGTGTGCTCGTGGTTGCACTGGACAATGTTTTCTCACATCTCCTGTTTGGTCTCTGGGTTGTAACTGGAAACTCTGCTCCAGTGTTCATCGAAGACATGGATGTTGGGTCAGTCTAACACAGAAGTTGATGCTTTCCCTCTTATACTTGAGTTCATATGCACGAAGTATGAATAGGAGTTCCAAATAGCAATCTAAAAATAAAACCAGGGCTGGACGCAGTCCAGACGTGCACAAGTAGACGACTTCAAAGTGGAGCTTAGTCAGATTTGAAGCAGGTGAAGTTTTTACACAGAACTTGTGACTAACTTGTCTTTTGCACTTATCTCTGTGTGTCCTTGCAGATTTGCATCCTGAATATTTTTTCCATTGCCTTCTTCTTCTTTATGCAGATCGAGACCACTTCCAGTTGGGTTCATTGTCCCACCTGCTGAATGCCAAGGCTGGGGGCTACCAGGAGTTGCCCGATTGGCCTGAAGCTGCCCCTGACCCCTCCGTGCGCAACGTGGAGGTGAAGGAGTCTGTGCGTGCAGTGGGAACAGTAACACACAGAGACACAGGGGCCCTCTGGGGGCCCCAAAAGATGGAGGGGAGCGAGGGTTGCTCCTTCCCCAGAGCAGTGCCTCAGAGGGGTTGGACAGAGTCACCAGAGCTTTACACTAACTCCAATATAACATTGATTCCTCTTTCACTGATCATCATTCATTTGCTTACAGCTCATTAGCATTAACAGCTCATCATTTTTGGTCTCCATCTACTTCCAAATGGATGCTGCTTAACAACTTCTCCATCCATGGAGGAGAATGAGTCACAAAGGAGAAAAGAGGATTATTTTTCGTATTAATGAGAGAAAATGTTAGATGGAAAACGTCTAATTGGAGAGCACCCGTGTCACTATAGAAACAGTCAGTGGTATGAAGCTCGTCTCGTCCTCTCTGCTGCACTTGTTTCTGTTCAGCAGCAGCTCGCCCGCCCCGTCCAGATGTTTCCTCACAGCTGATTGAGCCAATAGCACATGCGATAGAGAAGAGAACAGATTTAACAGCAGCAGGCCGACACCTGCAGTGATGCCAGTGTTAATGTTCAGTCAGTGCTTGATATGAAGCATCTCCTTTTTGATTTGGTCAAACCAAATCCTCCTCTGCTTCTCCATCCCATTCACTCCATGTGCCATCGGTTCATGAGCAACAGTGTGAGATCAAAACTTGAGTGTCTTCACTACTCCATCAAAACTTTACGTTTCAGTAGTGACCTCAAGGCTTGATTTTTGCTGTGACATTTGTCTTGTTACAATAATGCTGCTTTTTTACTCACAGTGCAATAATCCATATCGTGTCTCTTTAAGTGTGATGCATATTTCGGTGGGGGGTGGGGCACAGGTGCCTTTCGTGTTGGTCCATTTAATGTTGAGTTAACTGGACCATTGGGTTTGTACGGTTCAGGTGGCTGAGCGCGTCGCATCGCTGGTGACGGTTTTCCGGGGCAGATCTTTGCTTCCCTTGCAGAGATAGGAAACTGATTTGAGATAGTTGGTCCTTCACAGCACACATCACAACAGTGACTGGGGGATAAAATGTGTATTCCTCCACCAGCTGATGAGTGATGTCTGTTGTTTGGTGATAATTATAATAAAACAGTTATCAGTAAAACTACAAAAAAAAAAGCTCAGGATCAAAAGGTTACTAGAGTGAGTTATGAGCTAATGATGATACATGAAGACATGAATACAGGAATGAATCCTCTGAAGCCTCCCTGACACCCTCTCCCTCTGCACATACACGCCTCCACAGACAGAGGAGGTCATATCCACCGGAGAGGGACGGATCGGCTTGCTCGGAGACTGGCGAGAGGTGCCCCTCCCTACGAGTGTGGGAATGCAGTGTGTTTGTTTCGATGACTGCCGTCTCTGTCTCTTTCCCTGCCTGTCATTTAACGTGTAAACTGCTGATGCTGGCGTTAATAAAAAGATTAATGTGGCTTCACAGAAACGTCCTCAGTCAGTTCAAAGGAAGTGAGGATAAACCTGGCTGCTATGCGTGTCTCAAGTGGACAGAGATTAACTTTAAGGGATCCAGATAAATCCCATCTCCCCTTCAATTAGTTAGAAATTACAACTGAAGCATTCGAGAAAGTCAAAAAAGATCTGAAAGCTGAGTTTAAAAGTTCGTCCTTGATCTCGGAAACAGATCTTCCAGTCTCAGCTCACGGTTTACGTCATCGCAGGGCTCGTTGCTTTTAGCCAGATTCTCCTGTCTTCATCAGCAGTTGAGTTTTGGGACTTCTCTTCCATGTTGGCTGAAACTTTTAAACTGACAGTGAGCTTCATACGAGTTTACCTTTGCATTCTTAAACCTCTCCTCCTTTTCACTGTGAAGCATCCAGGTGCATGTTTTCTTCATTCTCTTCGCTTGCTTCCCCCCGATGAGTCTCTCCTGTTCATGAGATCTTTAATCATTAGTCCAAAGAGCGCCCTAAGAGCACGACTTGTTCAGCTCAGTTTGTAAAGGTAATTTAGTGGCAGGAGTAATATTAAAGCCCCCGCAAGAACTGGAAAAGATTAATATTAGACTGAAAGGTATATCATCAGAGCGGAGCTGTAATGTGATAGAAATGAGAAGTTAATTGTTTGACACAAAGTTATTCATTCTTAAAGACTTTTCAGGCCCGCGTTAGCAAGCAGAGGTGCCAGCGCTGAGCACCTGGGTAGTTCTTCCTCTGCACATTTAAAGAAGCAGCCAGGACTGCACATTATGCTGCATAGTAGGAGTCAGGGGAGCTTCCATTGGAAGAAAACCACGGCAGACGGTATCTGTGGCATGCAGCAGCACTACATGACATCCTTCATGATAGGATAGAGAATGTGTCTGCTGCCAGAGTGACACAATTTTCTGTCTCTAAAATGTCTCATTTACTCTGAGAATGTGCCTGGAAACCATAAAATCTAATTAAGACTTGATCAGAGTTTTCCTGCCTCAGAGTTGACCTTATTTGAAACAAACTGATGCATTTTTCTGTTATTTATGACAATTTTATAAACAATAATGACTGTTAGACTTAATTGTAACTCAAATGAAGTAAACTGGTTTTAAAAAAGTACTTTACTCCAATAGCAGAAGGGTGTTTCCATATGGAGGTGGCTAAAACCTCTTTCGATGGTTCCAAAAATGACTTTGTGAGAACCCAGTGAGCAGTTTGTTCATTTGCTTTTGTAGCTAATGAAAAAAAAAAATCATATTCCAGAAAATGAAAGAGTCTCGCACATCAAATAAGACAGATCTGCTCATTTCGTTGTTTTTCTTTCACTCGGTTAAACTTGTTGTTGAAGCCAACATCGAACAGAAGCCCTGCGAGAGCCGCAAACGATACAAAACTTGGACATTTGCAGTCGCGCGAGCAGATTTCACGAGCCGCGTGACAGAAGCCGCTGACGGGGGCTGTTTCCTCCTGTGCACCTCTTTGGTTTCCCAAGAAATTTGTGACCTGGTTTCTGAATGTGTCACAAATGTTGTTGTGTGATTTTTATTTTTGGAGTGATGCCATTTATTCTCAGATTTCTGCCTCCATCCCTCTCCCTCCATCTCCCACCCATGCCGCTCTTCACTTAGCTCATCGTAGCCATGCTAGCATACCATACATACTTGTTGGCGGTGAAGACTTAAATGCATTTTCATGTATTTTTTGGAGCATTTAGTAAGTAGTGAATGCTAATGTTGACTTTTAATTTCTGTAGTATGAGTATGTATCAAAGTATATACAGTAGTTATATTGGAGTATGTTGCTTTTACCTGTAGAAGTTTTCCTCTGATTACTTTCATCAGATATTCTGTTTAAAAGTTATCCTGTGATGAAATTTAGGATTATTTTGTCTCTGTGATATCCAAAACTGTTCTCACACGTTCTTATTTTTAGCCCTAGAAACCTTCGTGTGCCTGTTTCTCTTGCTTTCCTGACTTTTGTCTGAAAAACCAAACCCTTTTCCTTCTTTTTTCCTCATCTCCATCCCAATCTTTTTTTCTACGTCTGCCAGGTTTTTACGCTGCTTGAAAGAGTCACAACATTAACAAGTGTGAGTCAGTTAGCGGCAAACAGCCACACGTTCTTGAGCCTCCACCCATATAGCCGCAAATACCCAAGTGCTTTTAAATCAACACCCCGCATATGAGTAGTTGCTGTTCTGTGCTTAGCTCAGCCAAAGCTACCTGAAACACAGCACCCCGTTCCTGTCTCTCCCATTAAAGAAGTGATTCTTTTAGCAGGAATTGTGGTCCTCGGACACGTCAGGCAGCATTAGCCTCCTTGTGGGTATTAAGTGGGGTTGAGATGTCCATGCTCATTAGCAGATGGCTCTGGTTTAATGAGTTTGGTCACAGAAAAGGCAGATGGCCTTTTTTTTTTAATTCTAAGAGTGGGAGGATAGTTACTGCTCCTCAAAGATATCACTTCTGTTAATGGAACTGCTCCCTTTATTACAAGAAAACCATTTCTGCAACTGGTCATGAAGGCAACACCTGGTGCTAACATCTGTGTAAAAACAGGAAAAAAAAAACCCACAGCACACTCCATCAAAGCATTGGTGTGATTTTGTTCCCTGACTGTCAGATCTAAAAGCAGATCTGCAGCAGCGATGGCTGGCTTCTTTTGGCTGCGTCACGCCCAGGCAGAGGCACTCATGGCCATGCTATCTGCCCACGTTTCTGCTTCTGTCTGAGGGTTTTCTCTGAAGCAGAGCTGGAGGCTTACTGTTTGTACTCTGCTCTTTTATTTTTATGCCAGGTGCCTGAATGGACCAAATGTAGCAGCCGTGAGAAGAGGAAGGAGAAGAAAGTGGAAAAACCGTTCTACTCCGACTCAGAGGGAGAGTCTGGTCCAACAGAGTCTGCTGACAGTGGTAACTTTAGGCTGGTGCACTGAATGAGTAGTGCTCACATAGGGCTGCCGTTATTTGAGATTTGTCTTGTCGATAAATCTCAGTATTTTCTTTCATGACCTGGCTGTAGCCGTAACCCGATAGGTGGAGAGGTTGTTTTTGGTGGTGGTTGTTTGTTAGCGTGATAATTCAGGAAATTATGAATGGATTTTGTGGTGCTTTGACGATTTTGATTCATTTTAATGCAAAATTGTCTAAAACATCGCTGTCTCACCCGATTCCAGCCTTTAGATCCTACCTCCGCTGTGTAGCCTAAGTCACGCGCTCTCCCTCTGACCTCTGACCTTTTCCTCCTCAGAGTCAGACTCTGCCAGTGGCTCGGAAAGCAGCAGTGGCAGCGAGGAGAGTGGGTCGGGATCAGAGAGCGAAGAGAGCAAGGAAGGCTCAGAGTCTGAGGATGAAGAGGAGGAAGAGGAGCAGAAGAAGAAGAAAAAGAAAGATCTAAAGAAGCCAGTGCAAGAAAGTGAAAGGTAGGTCTTAACGTTTAAACCTTGGCTTTAAAAAAATGAATCCATCAATTGTTAATTTTATTCTGCTTTAAATGCAAAGCTTAAGTCCAGTTTGTAGCTACGTCTGATCACCTCTGGGCTTCCTCGTGTTCAGGCCATGTCAGGTGTATTTGATAGACTAGGTAGAATTCCCTCTTTGTAGACACATTAGGATTGCTGGTCTCGTTGGTTATAGAAAATAAATCCTGGTGGTAACTTTGACCTTTTGGTTTCCTTTTTACAGTGAGCAGAGCAGCGAAGAGGAAGACAGGAAGCATCAGAGGAAGAGTAAACAGCGCAAGAGCGAGTCGGAGTCCGAATCTGACGAGGATGAGGAGGAGAGCGAGTCTGAAAGCAGCCAGTCGGAGTCTGAAGACTCTGAGTCAGAGGCAGAGGTCAAGAAGAAAAAAAAGGTGCAGGTCATTTGTTCTCAAAGGGTTAACTCCAGAAGATCAGGAACATATCTAAGACGCCATTAAAGTACTCATGACCTTAACAGTTTTAAATTCAGGGCAGCGTTCTTTGTTCGCACTCCAGGCAGCCGAATCGAAATCTCCTCCCAAACCTGTCAAGAAAGAGAGCAAGAAAGAAAAGAAAGAAATGTCTCTGCTCGACCTTGACGACTGTAAGTTTTTTTTTCATCTTTGTACGTTTTCTTCTCAAAAAATGGAAACGTAATGACACTATTTTTTAGGAAGGCAAATAACTCACTTTGCAGTCTACTGTAAAGATGTTGACGTTACTGGGTGACTACAGGAAGCTGACGTTGGGAACATCCTCCCTGAGTCTCTCGTTGGTTTTTTCCCAGTTGAACCTGCTCCCTCACCACAAGTCACACCTGTCAACAGCTTCCTGTCCAACAGCCTCGTGACTGACCTGGAGGGACTGTCGCTGTCTGACTCCGTTCTCTCCCCAGCAGTAAGCAGCCCACATTTCTTGCTTGTTCGCATCTTTATTCTCTAGTAGCGAAGTAATGACACAGGAAAAAAAAAAAACTCAAGCAGATGACAAACTGAAGTGATCTTTTTACAGACCATCGCTCCCTCCAGTGCGCTGAAGAGCTACGAGCTGCTGCACCGGATCACGGGCGAGGGTCTGTCGGTGGAGTACTGCTTCAGTCGGCAGCCTTTCAGCCCCGACGCCAACATGGTGGCGGTGCAGATGCAGTTCACCAACAGCGCCACTTCTGATACTAAGAACCTGCACATAGAAGATGTGAAGCTCCAATCTGGGATGAGGGTCAAGGAGTTCCCAGAGATTGGTGAGTGAGAGAGCCAATGTGTGCATGTGCAAGTGAGTTTTATAGAAACAGGAGCCCACAACCCTGCTGGCTGTGCCTACAAGGTGCACTGTTCACCAGATCAAACAGAAGAGTGATGGACGTCCTGGTGGTTATTCTCACTGTTTTCCTGGGGAATGAAACCAGAAGGTGTAGACTAGCTTTTTGAGAGTATAATTTTACAATCACCTTCAAGGGAAACTGTCAATCAGATGTTGAATTTTTGTGAATATACAGTCAGAAATTACAATTTTAGCATTCCCAGCAAGTACAAGGACTCATTTTTTTCTGTTTCTTAGGATTTGCCCATAGACTATATTTTAAAAATGTCTCCCAGTGTTTTTCTCTTTTAGTGGCCATTAGAGGAAGTGCAGTTCAGCAACCTTTACAGCTTATTTTAATGTCTTATGTAACCCAAGGGGAATGTAGAATAAATACACTATAGAGGGAGAGATAATGAGATACATGTGATAGAAATCAGAACACTGCACGTTATTAAAATGAAAGGAAACACGAGTACAGGAAATGGAGAGGAGAAACAGGAAATAAGGATAAACATGGCCTAAACTCGTTGAGGGGTTACGCAAAGACATGTCAAATGTTTCAGTATGAACTTCTGATCCTAATCTTGTTCTCTGGATGGTAAAAGCTTTCTTGGAATTAGCGTGTAATATACAACACTGACTCACATAACCAATAACAAGTCACACAACGGAATCTCCAAAGAGCTTTACATGTTTGTTTTCTGTGTGTATGTGTGAGTGCGGAAACCCTGAAGGCGTGTTTTTCCTCCTCCGTGTTCTCAGAGCTACTTCAGGCAGGTGAGATGGCCACGGCTGTGATGGGCATCGATTTCTGTGACTCAACACAAGCGGCAAACTTCCAGCTGTGGTGAGATAGACTCTGGGTTGTAGAGAGTAGACCTCCTGTGCAGGCCTGCTGCTAGTGGAAAAAAAATGCATATAATAATTTTTTTAACTTTATCGAAAATCTCTTTTTTTGGGGTTTTGTCAGCTTTGGATTAGAATTCCAGCAGTTAGTCAGGCCAAGACATTAATATAAATTTACAGATAGACGTAGGTCATTTAATGTCACAGAACCTCAGTATCACCGCGATCAGTCAGAAGTGGCTTCACTGCCTCCTCAACTCGTATGGAGCTCCTGTCACAAAGTTTTACAGCCTCTTCCAGAGTAAATAGGTGTTGACAGCCTGCGCTCACTACAGATGAACGCCAGCCAGAGCTGTTTGTCCTACAGCGGCCACCATAGCTAGGATTACGCGCTTGCGTTGGGAGCCGTAAGAAAACCAAATTTAACAATCTACTGACACCTAGTGGTGAGATTTTACACAGTGTAACTTTAAAATTAACCAAAGTTGAAGATTACCGTTCTTTCTGGGGGTTTTTTCATGCTTATTGCCAAATTTTAAGACAGATTGGTAGTGACTAAGGTTTCCACAGTGTGTATTCATTGTTTTCACTGAGTAATTTGAGTATTTTGGGGTTTTGTACGACACCTTTGATGACATCAGCAGGGGCTTTGAGAAATAGAGATTTTTTTCATTTCTTGTTTTGAAATCGTGAAATTAGAATCAGACTAACAGAAGAGATATCTCACTTACATATTTCTTCATTTAAAGAATCTTATTTTAGCTCAGTCATCATACCAGGATTTGTGCTCTTTGTGAAGCACTAATGTTTTTGAACTAAAAAAAATTAGAAATCCCCACGTCCTGTTTGGAGACAAAACTAAAGCGCCCGACCCTGCTGTTACTTCTTTTTCAGCACTCACACCAGGAAATTCTTTGTGTCGATCCAGCCGCCGGTTGGGGAGCTGATGAGGCCCATCTTCCTGACAGAGAACGAGTTTAAAAAGGAGCAAGGTGAATCACAATAGGCCATGAAATAAGTCTGTTGTCTAATGTTTCATCCCTAATCCACTGCTTTAATATCAGAACATTACAGTCTTTAAATGTTGGAAAATTCAAACAGGGAGCTTGTTAACATGTTAACCAGTGAGCTAATATTAGGGATTGAGGTGCTCCAACTCTGAAGTTAATTTGAACATATTTCGTACATCCTGCTCAAATGTTTTTTGTTTCATTAGTGTGTGAATAATTGTTTTGATGGGGTTAAATATGTGAATTCATGTAGTTCCCGTGTTGACTAGCTTGAGGTAAAAAAGCAGCACTTACACGAAGCTTCAGGAAACAGTTGGCGTGATGAAGGCCACTATGCTCGCGCTAAAGTTGTGTTTGACTCGCTCTGACGAGCCATAACCTTTGATCAGTCAGTCAACTCCTGTTGATCAAAGACGCTGTGATCTGCAGCTTGATCTTTAACCGTTACCCAGAGAGGACGCGATGCTCACCCGTTTGATGCTCATCGTCTGAGATGATGAAATTTTTGATAAAAACGTATATTTCACCTCTCAAAGCGCGCTTTTCTTTTCTATCTTTGAAAGCAAGTCATTTGTCACATCACATCACAGTGACTGCCTGATGTTTCTGAGCCCCCCACCTCATACTTTCCCCACAGCAGGAAACTGTTTATGTCTAGCAGCTACTTTAAATTCACACCAAAAGGTTTGTGGTGGAAGGTGTGTACCAGAGCAGCTACACACAGCAGTTACCAGCACGTTTGAGCTCTAACAAGCCCACAGTGACTCTTTAAACATGTGTCATATCCACGGTTCCTCCCTCTCCATACTCTCCCAATAGAGAAGCTATTACAGAATCTAGGTAAGTTGGCTTTAATAGATTTGTTGTTCCCAGCTGTCTGTGTGCCCACCTGCCTTATAGCCAACCTCAACCTCACACAGACACCCCCCAACCCCCCCACCCAGCCTCCCAACTCTCCCCACCTCCTCCTTTTCCCACCTCCTCCTCCGATGCCTTCTGCTGACTCCCCCTCCTCCCCTCTTGCCTGGGTAATCAACACTTAACTGCATCTCCAGGTCTGTAGCTGCAGACACCTGCAAACCTGCCGCTCACACTCTGCTGCTCCACTAGGAATGACTGGAAATGCTCATCCACTGATCTTCATTCATTCATTCTTCCATCTGGCTCACAGCAGCACTCAGTCATGTGCTTTCTGATAACCACCGACCACACCGGGAGTTTGAAGTGTTGGTCTGTCTGTAGTGCATCGGTATAATCAGCACGGACTTTGTTTTGCAGGTCAAAAGAGGTCTTGACATCTATGTTAAAACCGGGTTATATTCATTTAAGGGTAATGTTTTAATGCGTAAGGCATTCCACGCACAATTCATTTTGAGGTGTAGTTTTCAATCAGCTGATAATTGATTTAAGTTCGGTTTTGACTTTGGCGCCTTTCAAACAAAGCTTAGACCCATTTTTAACCAAAATGTTCCACCTGAGCACCTAATCTCAGCACGTTAAACTTAAAGTTAAGCATTTCCTGTTACCGTTAGCACTGTTAGCCCTGTAAACTTTACAATGGGAGTCTGGGCATAAGGTGTAGTAGTCAATACATTCACCTATGAATATGAGCGATCAAGTTTGCAGACCCTTGGGAAATAAGCCAGGAGTCTGGAGAGCCGCACAGATCCCAAAACATTTCATTACAGCCACTGGTTAAACACTGCCCCCTGGTGACTGCACGTTTATTTACAATGGGCCCGTTTTCACAGCAAAATAAAAGAACCTACACAGGTTCACGCTACATTGCCTCTCAGCTGAGATCTTGCAGTAGAACGGCTGCTAATGCAGGTTTAGTTGCGCACAAGCTCTTCGTGAGGATTTACTATTTTATTACATTTTATTTTTAAACCCCCAAAATTGATATCTTCACCTGCTTCATTTGTGTTGTAAAAAGGTCAAAATGACACAAGCTTAGAAACTGACACTAGGAAGTGTTTGCAGTCATTTTTTATCTGACAGATTTCCTGTTTAATTGACTCATTATTGCAGCAGTTTAAAGACAATTTTCTGCCATCTGTGGTGTGCCATTCTACTGGAATAGCAGTTTTAACCTGGACATCCAGATGTCTTTTGACCAGCAAATCACCAAACAGCTGCCCTCTGCAAGCTATCCTCCTACGGCTGAGTATTCTGAACCTCTCTGGTTCAGAATCTCTGTCCTTGGAAATACACTGAAAAATGATGATGCAAGTTTATTAGTAGCAAACAAATTTGCTTCTTCTCTGTTGTGAATTCACCAAGAAAACTGAGTCACTCCACTCCTGTGTTCAGTGGGCAGCATGAGTACATTCCCGTGCTAAGTTTAAGTAGCATTTATAATTATTGCTGTATTGAATATTGCATCAGTCCCTCAGAGGACTCCAGCAGATGTTTGTGGTGATTTAGAAATCACTGTACAGTATGTGCACATAATACTGTAAATACTGAAGAACACCCTGAAAAAGAATGGATTTTATTGTATAGAGAAAGCAGCACTGCATTAGTCTGCACACTGATTTAAACTGTACTACATGTTGCAGTATTACTATTAACTGCTTTGCTTGTTTTGCTGCTGGAAGGGAGAGCTTTTCCTGTCTGACCAGTTCTCTGCTCACACAACCTCCGCAGGTCAGCTGATGGGCATGAATGAGATCACAGAGAAGCTAACGTTGGACGTCAAGTGCCGAAACGAACACGCCATCGTCCAGAGAGTGACCACCGCTGCCAACCTCAGCAGAGTGCCCTGCGGGTCAGATAAAGAGTGCAGGTTAGAAATATCACTCCCGAGCAAATGCCTCCAGTATCTGAGCCACTGTTTAATGTTTAAAGCTCTAGGTGCTGTTTGCCTTCTGCCAGAAGGATCGCAGCAGACTCATTTGGGAACAAGATGTGTCGATCTCTGCCAAAAATAGCGGATCTCAGCTTTAAAGTGTGACTTCACCCAGACTGCAGAAACTTTTTAAAATCCACTAAAGGAACAAAGTGTCGAGCAAAATATTAACTGTACCTTTTTGAGACACTTGTAAATGATAGTATAGCAGGGTCTGGAGGGTTTAGCTTAGCATGCAGTGTGCTGCCTGTCAGATCCACCACTCCCTGTGACATCTGGGTTCAATAATACAGCGTTGAAAGCCAAAGTACTCAGCTTAAAAAAAACAATTACTAACACTGATATATGAAGGCTAATGAGGCAGTCAGCTTGATACGCTAGCAAACATGGCTCCAGTTGCCTGTAATCCAACAGAGACTCAAAACAGAAGTGCATTACAAAAACCTGAGAGCGTGGATCGGATCTGAGGCAATGCATGTGTCACTTGTGGTATACAACCTGAAACAAATATTTTAGAAAACTACATTTTAAAAAATATAGTATATTTATGTACTTTATAAGTTCGATTTTTGTCAAAATCTTGCTGACTCACGTGACGTGTATCCTTTCTTTATCCTGTGGCTTCATCTTTACTTCTTGATCTTTCCTGCTTTGACCTCAGTCCTCCTGTTCCTCCTCCTGATCATCCTGTCCACAGGTTTGCCGGCAGGACGGTGACCAGCAGCAGCTTGGTGCTGGTCACCGTGGCGACCAAAGAAGAAGGAGCCGCCCAGCTGACGGTCAACTGTGAGAAAATGGTGATCGGCACGATGCTGGTGAAAGACATCCTCCAGGCCCTGACGCAGTGACGTGAACCAGCTCCCCGACTTTGAACTCTGCCCCCTCAGCTTCAGCCGTCTCTCACATACCATCTCGTCAGTGTAGCATCTCCTGCAAGCCGTCAGTGATGGAAGCTTCCAAAAATGTTCTTAAAGAGCCCCAAACTTTTAGAAATGAATCCCACAGATGGTGATTGCCACACTTGGGCATGACTATTAAAATCACTGATGTTGGACCTGAATGTTTGTACACGACTGTCCAAAAATACTAATCTCTTACCTTCATACTTTTTTCTCTTCCCTTAAGGAGCTTATTGGATTCATTAAACTGAAATTTAAGCACCCACATACTTTTTTCCTTTAATATAAAGTAGCTGCTAGAATTTGAAAAAAATGTGGTCTTCATCAGTAGTTTTTCTCAGTGGATGCAGTTGCTCAGTTGTCACAGACAAAGACTGAATGAATGCCGTATTTCACCATCTGTGAAATCAAAATCAGCTAGAAAGAGGAAAAAGGTCATATGTGAGATTCAAATGCAGTATGTAGCTCCAGAGTTTTCTCTGGAGTAGGGCAAAAAATCCATAATAAACTAGAACTAGACTCCTACCTCCTCTTAGCTCTGTATTCAGACCTTACAAAGATTATGTGAGCAAAGCACAACAAAGAGCATATGAAGTAAGTTCAGTAAGGAGAGCTCATTAAGAGAAATTGAATATGATTTACTGATTAAAAATTAACAGTAAATGTACAATTAGCTATTTGGTGATTAGGCTCTGATGGCCCATCGAAGCAGAAGGGAATCCCAGTAGAGATAGGAATTAGGGCAGGACCCGCTACTGAATAGACACTGGTGGTGGAGACTAAGATGGAGGTTTGGGTGGTGAATGGGGTGGGCTGCATAATTGCGTCTGACAGGGAGAATGACAGATGAGCAGTGATATTTCAAGTATGCTGCCCGGAGGCTGATTGGCTCGAGGAAGGCGGGAATAAACTTGACTGGACTAGAAGAGATGAAGTCAGCACTGGGTTTGACTGCGGGAAAGTGAGAGTGATGTAAATCTGACCACCAGAGACTTTTAATTCCACTCTCATGTACATCAGCTAAACCATCTGCGTGACAAATGAGCAACATAATCTGCTGAGGAAACAGCAGAGCTTCAGAGCTTTTTCTCAGAATTGAAGGAGGTCTTCCTGTGGTGTTAACACGAGGCTGCAACAGCTATCAAACAATTTTAAGATATAGAAATGCTAGTTATATGAAATAGGTAAGAGAGATATTATTATACCCCCCCCCCCCCCCGAAAAAAAAAACAAAAAAAAAAAAAAAAGTAAAACATACCTAAAAAAAAAATTAAAATAA
>VOQJ01015938.1:38586-52305 GCA_015052665.1 Apistogramma diplotaenia
AGATATTTTATTCCCCCCCCCCCCCGCGCAAAAAAAAACCCAAAACAAACAAACAGGTAACACTGTCATGCAGATAAGTCTAAATTAAGCCTGAATTATTTGAATGTGGCACAAAAACAAAGAGTTTTATCTATCTTATATTTGGTGATTGTAGTCTGGCTGCTGTCAAAGTGCACATGTTCACCACAGTAAGTGGGGCAACTGATACAAGCTGAAAACGTGTACATGCTGTATTATTGCAGCATGTCGTACAGTACTACTGTAAGGTGTGCTGTGTGGAGGTGTTGACACTTCATGATAAAGTGTAACACTTGACTTGAAATTATCATGATGCACATTAAAACCATCAATGCTTGATAATACAGAAATGTTTTTTTTTTCTTTGCAGTGATTTGAATTTTTTTTGTGAATTAAACCCAAACTTTAATGAAAAACTGACATTACCTAACAAAAATCACCAAATTCTCTACCTAACGATGATTTATTAATGATTTACCTGCCAGTTATATTCTTTAGTTTGTTAAAACTAAAGAATGAAGATTTAGTTTGTAGAAAACTAAGTAAACCTGGCAAGCTAACCCTGTTAACTTCTTTGTTATGCTAACCTGCTGCTAGCTGCAGCGTTAGCTTGCATGAATGAGACTCGACTGACTTTTGGCATAACAGCAAAAACAAGTATTTGTTCATAATTATATATAATTATGAACAAATACTTGTATTTTCAGAGCACAAACTCAGCTTATATTTACTGGTCTACTTAATAACACAATAAAGCCAAAACTGGACCCGTTTAGCTTCCCATAAAGTTGATTTATCGTTTATGCGTTGAAGATGGTGTATGATTTTCAAGTGAAGTGTTGCTTTCATCTCAGCGGTCAGGCTGGTTTCATGACTCAAAGGTCATATGGCCCCTTTTTATGTGTCCTGCAGCTGCATGTTTCTAAAATCTAAGAGTATCTGTATTTATTTTTACTGTTTGAAAATGCGACAGAAAGCTCCCAAAGCTGCAGCAGCAGTGAACAGACTTTATTTTGGCCTTTTATGTACCTGTTTCATTGTCTGTTACTTCACCTTTCGCTCCAGCCGCCATGATGACGAAAGCAAAGAATAAGAAAGTCTACTTTTAAATGTAAAAACACACCAGGATAGTCAGCTTCAGGGGAAATCTGTTCTCCACATCATACACAGGGCCATCTGTTTCATCTGCTTCCAGCATATCCAAAGTACAGCTCATCATACCCGTGTGTGGTTGTGAAATGTGGTCCTGAGCTATGATAAGTTTATTTATTATACAAATAAAAGTACAGATACTGCGTTGTGTGTGTCGTCCGTTTTATGGTTTGTTGAACTTCCTAAAAGCGGCCGCAGACGGCTTCTGTAACTGAAGGTCAGTTTGACTAATGAGGGGTAAAACAGAAGTTGTAAAAGGCCTGCTGTGTTTGCCTACTGTGAATAAAATACGAGTTCATGGGGATTTGCAAATCATTGCTTTTCCTAATTATATTTTACACCGGTTCCCAACTTCTGTGGAAATTAAAGCTTTGAGGCCCCAAATATGTCTAACAAAAAACAATAGAAAACTTTTAGATTATCAAATGTATGCAGCTCACCCAGTGCAGGGCTCCAACCACAACTTACAGGTTCAACTAAAATAGCTTAAAGTCACTCCATCTTAGCCAATTAATACATTTTAATGCTTACAGGTCAACAGTCCACTGTTTGACATGAAAATATATCAAATGAGACATGCTGCAGTGAATTTGTGTTGAGAAATCTTCATTAGGTAAAACCAGGCATCAGCTTCGATCAGGAAGTATCTGGCAGCCATGCTTCAGTGCTTCCTTTAATACCACCTCTATTCAGGAAAGAAGCACTGGCCCAGCTTTTATGAAAATAAAGACAATTCTATTGTGTAACAGACACAGATCGTGGAAACAAGTTGTCTTATGTGAAGAGCGTACTTTCTATATAACTAAAGATTATGACCTATTACAATGATGCATATAAGATAAGAACAGCCTTTATTGTCCCACAACGAGGGAATTCGGGTTCAGTTGGCATTAGTTAATTCAGTTGGCATTAGTTAAGCACAGTAATGTTAGATCATCTCTACCAGCATCATCATCAACAACTAGTGTGACATTATTGATGATGTAATTGAGCACCAAGCATCTCTTTTCCTGACACCTTGTAAACTGCGTTCCTTGGATTTGTGACATTTTTCATGGCAGTCACGATAAAGAAACACGGAAAAACTGTGTTTGTGTTTTTTGCTGTTTGACTGCAGCCTTGAGGTGAGTGAGGCTGAGGGTGATACGACAGCAAAAACACGTTTGTGATGAAGAAAAAGCTTCTTTTAATTAAAAAAAAAATCAGCTTCAGTCATTACACGCATTTATAAAACTTATTTAAATCTTTACAAAATCAGCAAAATCAGGATCAGCATTGATTTCTCAGGCACATACTAACATCAATAAATGATTTGGTCTTTTCATGATCACTAATCTGAAATCTTTGGTCTGCCACTGAAACAAAGTTTTTGCAGGAAAATGACCATGAACCTACTGAAATGCATTCTGTGCAAAAAAGAAACATTTTGGAAATAATTAGCGGTGATTTATTGGCTGATTGCACCTATGCAGGTCAGTGAACCTTGAAAATGTCTGTAGCTCAGGAGGTAGAGCAGGTCACCCGCCAATAGGGAGGTTGGTGGTTCGATTCCTGGCGGCTCTGGGCTCAAGTTGCTCTCTGACACAAGCGCTGGAGTGTGAATGTTAGATAATAAGCACTTCGCTTAGTTTCATATGAAAGTGCTTGTATGAATGTAAATGTGTTGTATAAGCACTTTGAGTGCTCAGTAGGAGTAGAAAAGCACTATATAAGAACTGGTCCATTTATGATGCGTGGGAAGCTCGGATGTCTCATTTTGTTGTTGCATCGACTCGTCTCGACTTGAGGATGTGCAATTTGAGGAAGTAAAAGTAAAAGTAAACAAAATGACGTACTGCACATTTCACTGAAACTTCTTTCTTACTGGCTGAGACCACTTTGGGATGTTGGGTGTGTGAGACTTGGCAAAAAAGTTTGAGGACTCCTGCTTTACGTCAGCTTTCATAAACAGAAGGTTTGAAGGTTTGGTGAGTGAGGCCTTTGTGCTCACAGCCAGAACTTTGTCCCTGAGATGATCACATTAGGGATGTGCCTTTTCACGGACATCATACAGAACCAGGAATAAAAAAAACAAAACTCTCTGACACACAGTGTTTAGAGCAGCCCTTTTTTTAGCATCTTCCATTATGACACAATATACACTCACTGACCACATTATTAGGTATGTTTAATTGTTTAAGGCAAATGCACCAATCAAGCATAACATTATGACCACTGACAGGTGAAGTAAATAACACTGATTATCTCATCATGGTACTTGTTAGTGGGTCAAGAAAGTGAACATTTTGTCCCCAAAGTTGAAAAATGGGCAAGTGTGAGGATTTCAGTCAGTTTGACGAGGGCCAAACTGTGAGGGCTAGACACCTGGGTCAGAGCATCTGCAAAACTTCAGTTTGTGTGGGGTGTTCCTGCTCTGCAGCGATCAGTATAAATCAAAAGTGGTCCAAGGAAGGAACAGCGGTGACCCAACGACAGGGTCATGGGTGGCCAAGTCTCACTGATGCATGTGGGGAGTGAAGGCTGGCCTGTGTGGTCCGATCCAGCACATGAGATACTGTAGCTCAAACTCCTGAGAAAGTTGATGCTGGTTCTGATAGAAAGGTGCTAGAATACAAAGTGCATCACAGTTTGTTGTGTCTGAGGCTGCACAGCTGCAGACCAGTCGGGGTGCACAGGCTGACCCCTGTCCACCACTGAAAGCACCAACAATGGACACAGGAACATCAGAACTGGACCACAGAGCAATGGAAGAAGGTGACCTGGTGGTGTGGTGCTTTGGGCAATGGTCTTTTGGACAACCTTGGATCCTTCCATTCATTTGGATGTTATTTTGACATGTACCACCTACCTAAGCATTATTGCAGACCATGTTACACCCTTTCATAGAAACAGTCTTCCCTGATGGCTGTGGCCTCTTTCAGCAGTATAATGCTCCCTGAAATGGATCAGGAATGGTTTGAGGAGCCCAGCTAGAAGTTTGATGATCTCAATCCAATCAAGCATCTGTGGGCTGTGCTGGACAAACAGGTCTGAACCATGGAGGGCCCACACTCAACTTACAGGTCTTTAAGAATCTGTTGCTAAAATCTTGGTGCAGATACCAAAGCACACCTTCAGGGATCCAGGGGAGTTTATGCCTCATTTGATCAGGGCAGCAAAAGGGAGACCAACACACTATTAGACAGGTCGTCATAATGTTATGCCTGACCAATGTAGCCGATAAACCTGCAGCAACAAACCAGAGACTAGCAAATTGTACCTAATAAAGTGGCCTCTGTGAATAAGGCTTAAGATGAGGAAAAGCTTAATGAGTCATTAAAAGTCATTCTTTTGAAGGCACAGAAAGCTGACTGTCTTTTAACAATTTTTCTCAGAGGTGGCATTTTTAAACGAGGCACCATTAAGGCACAGTGAGACGAAAGAAGGCACGGGATTCAAAAACAGGAGATACAAAAATGACAGAACTGACTACCCCTCCACGAGGATGTTAAGAGGAAGTTTGCTGTATCTATGTCAAGCAATGTGAGCCTTCACGTGAGCTCCGTCTGCCTGGTTTGTGGAAGCAGAAGAGCCACCAGTCCTCCGGCGAGCAGCAGGGCTGACACCAGCAGAACGGGGATGGCACAGTTTGCATCCACCAACTTTCCAAAGACCAAGTTACCCGTGATTGCTGCCACTCGGCCCACACCTGTGAAGAAGCCCAGAGCAGAGGACCTAAAAGCAAAATGGAAAGAAAGAATCAGTGTATGTGCATATGAGATATGAGACACTCTGATGGATGATTTCTTTGATTAAAAAAATTCCAAAGTGAACAAGAAAGCTCTGTTTAATCTACTTGTCTGTGCATGGCTGAATCGGAGCTTAAAGACAGGTTACCGTAGCTTGGTCGGGTAAAGCTCAGTTCCCACAACGTCCAGCGCATTCCAGGCGATCACAGACACCCCACTGAAGACGCAGGAGAGGATCAGACTCTGAGCTTTGGTCTGAACCACATAGATGAGGAAGACACTCAGACTGGACAACAACAGGCTGCCGGCTGGAGAAAACAACCATGATGGTGAGTAAAAGGCGCCGGTCTCCTCACCTATTCTGTTTTATCTACGTGGGTTTGTGATGTGACAGTTTGAGTATTTTATTCATATGTACATCATCTCTCTGTCTATGGTTGCCACTTACTAGCATTAACTGATTACTTCACACACCACCCTCAACCCCAAATATTTCCTTCTGGCTCAAAAAAGCTAAGCTGCAGCAACCATAATGCTAAGTCGAGACTTCAAAAGGGGACTTCATAAAAAAGTGGCTAATGTCACCATGGCTACCATTAGAGAGCTTCTATTATGTTCCAGAAATCCCATTTTTTAATGGGGGGAGTCAATAAATGGGCCTCTATGGAGATGTAGAGATGCCTGTAATTTAACTAACTGATGTGCATCATCTTGCCTAATGGATAGATAAAGCTGGGTGTCATCTGCATAGCAATGAAGATGTATGCAGCGTTTTCTAATATGATTGCCTGGAGGAAGCCCATATAATGTAAATAGAATTGGTCCTAGTATAGAACCCTGTGGAACTCCATAATTAACCTTAGTGAAGACTCATGAAAAAATGGAGTCTATTAGATAAATATGATTCAACCACTGCTGCACAGTTCCTTTAATACCTACACTGTGTTCTAGTCTTTGTAGTAAAATACTGTAATCAGCAGTATTAAATGCTACACTGATATGTATAGAAATGAGTCCACCAGGTCATTTGTGACCTTCACTAGTGCAGTTTCTGTGATATGATGGACTCTGAAATACTTTGGATAAATCATTCCGCTGCAGATGATCAGTTAGCTGTTTTCCAACTAGTCTTTCAAGATTTTTTTTTAAAGACTGGAGATTGGCCTATAATTAGCTGAGACAGCTGGCTCAAGTGATGGATTTTTACGTAATGGTTTATTTCCCACCACCTTAAAAGCCTGTGGTACAAAGGCCATTAATAGATCATATTTAAACTTGAATCATTCATTTTATATGATTATACACAACATGTATGAGAAAAAAAAACTCACAAAGCAGTGCCTTTCCTCCAGTGCTGTCCATCACAAGAATGGTGAAGATGTTACCTGGCAGGTTTGATGCAGCAATGATGAAACCCTCCATATATACTGTGAGGTAACAAACAAATGCAGAAACCTGAGCACGAGGAAGACATATGACGAGACACGGATGGACCAAAAATAAACTCAAATAAAAATGCCTTTAAATTGAATTATTAAAATACTGCTATTTTTATTTTTTTTATTTTAGATTAATCTATTGCTACAGTACTGTTTTAGATACCGGACTATAAGATAAAAGAGAACCAACAAAGAAACCAAATATCCAAATACTTTAATATGCATTCCCTTAAGGAGCTCAGTCTAAGCTGGTGCTGTGAGTATGTTAGGCAAACACACTGAGAATAGCTTATAGAGTAAATAAGTAGTTAGCTCTTGTCGCAAGTTTCAAATATTTGCTTTTCTTTTCCTTTAAAGTATTTTAAAATATAATGCTGCATTCTCAGCCTCCACGAGCTATAATCACGCAGTGTCTGAATGAAAACACTTATGAGCACGAGTCCTTTGAAACACACCTGCTGTCTTGACCGGGTAACGGCTTTCATTGTGAAGTGCAGATGGACGGGACACATTTGCACAGGGCGAGCCACCATCTTCAGCCCTCGCAAACAGCTCAGGAAACCACATCCACAGCCCGTAGTAACTACACACACACACACACACACACACACACACACGAGATTTTAACTTCTGATTATAGAATAAAGGGTAATATAGGCAGGTTTTAAAATGTAATAAAAATCCCACACAATACAAAGTGCAAATATGAGTTTAACTGTTTCATGTCATTCATTTTTCCAAGTCTGACAATCCCCAGCGGCTGAACAGTTGAAACACAGACAAAGAGGAGAAGCAAAGTCTGAATGCAGAGGCATCGGTTTCTTACCCAAAGGAGATTGAGTAGAAAACGATGAGAAGAGTGATACTCCGGGATCTGAGAGGGCTCTTAAATATCTTTCTAATGGGTACAAACCCCTGCAAGTTAAATCACCAGTTACTTACAGTTATACCAGCAAACACAAAGCAAATGCTTAAACTACTGACACACAGTCGGTGTTTTCACATTCACTCAAAAGCATCAAAAACAAAAGCTCTGTTCCCTCATAAAAAAAAAAATCCCACAGTGGATTTTAAATCAAACAATCAAGACTTTCACTTTTAATTTCAGGAGTTTCACAGACGTATTGCACTCGCTGTTTTAGGATTTAAGCCATTTATAAAAAGCCCCCCATTTTCAGAAGTTGAAAAGTAATAGAACAATTGTCGTGAAGATCAGAGAAGGCGAAAGTGCATGTTGACAGCATTAGTTCCTTGGTTGAAAAAACAAATGCACAATATCTAACAAAGTCAAGGAGGAAGGCATATCATGTTCAAATGTACAATAAAAGACGCCTTCATGAATGTAAATACAGATGGTGCACAACAAGGTGCAAATCAGTGGTTACACTCACGAACAACAAGGCCAGAAATGGGATGCTCTTCAATGCCTAAATCAGGCAGCAAAAAACCCACAAAAAAATCAGCTACTGAAGCTCGCTGCAGTAAAAGACTGACGAAACACAGCACTTGGTGATGCCCACAGGTTATATACTTCAGGTACTCACTGGCTGTAAAGGATTTTCATTCAAGTATTAAAAAGTCCTTATATTTAAAATCACAAGGGGGATTTGTGCATAAAAATTACTGTTAATTCCTAAACAGTAACTACGGTGCTTTTGTTAAATGCCTTAAATTAAAGCTGAAATCCTTCACTTCAATTACATTTTGATTGATTTAAAATCAACTGTGGTGGTATACAGAGTCAAAATCACACACAAAAAAGGGTTGGCAGTGGTGAGTAAATTCAAATAATACTATGGGCTGGAAAGTGCTATGGAGAGTCCCATGTCCAAATCCACTTCTAAATATTTCTAACACACTGGTTAAATAATACAAAAAAAATACCACCCACATACCAGGACAATTAACCTAATTAATTTGCAACAATTTATAATGATTTTTCAAGTCAAAATACCAAACAATCCTCGAACATGAGGATTTTGGTGTTTTTCTCATTTATAGAATAATAAAGTGAATTATCTTTTAGGTTTCAATTTCTTACAGTCATATTTTACCATTTTCTGACATTTCTTTAAAAAAACACATTTGCAGTCATAAACATACAAACACTTAACAACATCACCTTCTTCAAAATATTTGCAAGACTGCTTGAACTCCAGATTCCGATCTGCTGCTGTTCCCCTGTTTGCCTGAAACTTGTGTGCAAACCAAATTCCTACAAATGGGTTCAGATGATAGTTGTTACAATTTCAATACTTTTACATTATTTTTATACAGTAGCATGAAGGAAGGAAATGTTCCATTGGGGCAAGCATGGCGAGCAGTGCTTGCCCAGTGAAATCTAAAAATACACATTCATTAAAACATGCTGACGTGAGCTCCTTACATCTCAAACAGCATTCCATACCAGCCACCCTGGTCAACAAGTAATGAAAAAACATGTTAGCAAAGAAAGCCTTGATTCTGCCAAGTTTAGTTCAATAAAGCAAGAAAGTTAAACAGATGCAGGCTCCACGAGCATTTTCAGACTAGCATCTACAAGACATCGCTTGATGTACTAAATGTACTAAGCTTTACTGAGTGTTCTAATAAACCACCGAATTTTTTCATTAATATTTTATACCGTTGTATATATTGATAGCTAACCATGTCACATAGTGACATGAAGCATTAAAAGTTCCTTTCACTGGAACTAAGGGGCTGAGCCAAACTCCTGAAAAATAACCATGGAAATCCTTTCCGTGAAGCTCTCAGCGCACTGTTCCTGAGCCAATCTGAAGGCCACATAAAGTCTGCAGGTCTGTAGTGACTGACTCAGCATCTGCAGACCCTGCTCTGTGATTTTAGGTGGTCTTTTTTGCTTTTGTTTTTAATTCCTTTCCCTTTATTACAATACCATTAACAACTGACTGTAATATTTAGTAGTGAGGAAATTTCACAACTGGACTTGTTGCACAAGTGTCGTCCTATCACGAGAGCGACCCATTCTTCCACAAATGTTTGTAGAAGCAGTCTGCACGCCAAGGTGCTTGGTTTTATACACTTGTGGCCATTGGAACACCTGAATTCAATGATTTGGATGGCTGAATGAATACTTTTGGCAAAGTACAACAGGATAATAGACGGGCAACACAAAGTAATGCATTGGTATGTTTTAATCAAGTCTAGAAATGTTTGTTCTCTTTTATTTTGGAGGGAGGTGAGAGATGGTCATTGTTTCTGTAAAAGTCACCGTACACCACTGGTTCATAGATATGGTACATGCAAAATATAAAAAATGGCCGCTATCACCTCTCTTTGATTTCACCTCTTCTTTGTCAGTTGAATCACTTTGGGTGGCTTTTTGCACCCTTTTCTTTGTTTCATTTTTGGTTACAAAACAAAATAAAAACTATTAGATATTATAAATATACTATAGATATATATACTATTAGATAGTATAAAACAGTAAATGTGTGGGAATATACTTATTTCATACAGGGAAAGCCTTTTTTTTCCCCTTCATGTTCAGCTCAAACATCAATCTGAAGACATGGATTGCTTCTTTCTCACAATCAGCCTGGCAAAGAAAAAACAACAACTTAAAAGACAATTCAGAAGAAAAACACACAAAGAGCAACAAAACTGGGCTTTCAATACCTCCATGAGGAACTTGGGGCTTTCAGGCATGAACAGCTTGAAGATGATGGCTGATGTGATGCTGGGAACTGAGCACAGTATGACAAAGAGCCTCCAGCTCTGGAAGTCCAGTGATCCCAGAGAAAAATGTGCCCAGGTTTTGGGGATCACCAGCCAGGCTAGACCTGCAAACACACCAAGAGGGTCAATACTTCACAAAAGGAGCTATAGAGAGAAATTACATTTAACATTTTGTGCTTGTGATGTATAAAAATCATTATGTTTTCAGGGTCGGACCAATTCAATTAAACCTGGTGGTGATCCAGCTCTGGGAATTCCGCCACCAGAACATTGCAATCAGACTAACTACAAATCATTTTCTAAGATTTTATTTGCTTTTCTGAACACAAAACTAACATACAACTGACCTCAACTGCAAAGACTATGATGTCTAAGCCTATGGCTTACTGGGGTATTTAAATGGGAAAGTGCTTAAAATATTAACACACAAACACCAAAAAGCTGGTGTGTGTGTGTGTGCGTGTGTGTGTGTGTGTGTGTGTATTACCAGCCAGTTTCTGTCTTCATAACAACTATACAGTAATTTAACTTTCTGTATAACTCATCCACCTGGATACTGGAGCTGGAGTAGTAAAATGCTAGTAAAATGCTATGGTGGGGCTTCAAAAGAACCCAACACCAACAGGTGGTGTCACTGTGGCCATGTTTGTTTGTTTGTTTTTAAACATAGAGACTATTGCTCTCACCTGCAGCCAGGATGTTTCCTGCCATCCAGAACGTGGCCAGAGCGCTGATCATCGCACCTCTCCTCACCCGGGGCATAAACTCTGAGAAGTAGGAGAAGATGACAGGAATCGACCCGCCAACCCTACAGAGGAGAACAAAATGGTCTTCATTCTTAAAATGCTTTGACTATAAACAAATAACATTTAGGTGTAGCCAAAGTGACTTAAACCTTCTTTTTAATGGCCAGCAGAAGGCAACTCCTCTGGCTGCAATCAGACTTTTGGTTGTTACATACAGGCAGAAGGCCCGCTGTTACGAACATGAACTTTTATTTACCCCTTTCAAAATCCTCTTTATGAAGTAACTTTAGGGCATTGGAGCAACACAAACTGCATCCTAATGGTTGCAGCATTCTCTCTCTAATCATCTAAGAAAATTTGATTGTGTGTTAGCAAAACAAGACAAGCTACTGTATATAGAAAAAAAAGAAATGAAAATTCTCACCCAATGCCACTGATAAACCGCATCAGCAGGAAGAGCCAGAACCAGGGAGCCAAGCTAGCCAGACCTCCAAACAACCCATTGACTGTCAGAGACACAACCAAAACCCTGCGCCGCCCCCTCTGGTCAGCCAAGTATCCCCACATGTAGCCACCCACCATCATTCCTGAAAAACGGGAAAAAAGTTGGTTTTCGGGATCTGTTCAGTGGATTTAGTCAGCTGCCCACAATAATGCCCTTCATATAAAATCAGTAAACTGCAAGTTGACATTTTTGCATCAGCCAGTTGCCCCATTATCAAATGAACATTATTTAATAAACGGTTCTTTCATTTTATCCACTGGTTCAACTAAATGATTCACCGAGGAAAATGCTTGCCGTCAGCAGGCCCATGTCTGTGGAGCTCAGATGCAGATCATGGCGTGCTGTTGGCAGGAGAAAAGAAACACAGAGAATCTCCACAGCATCACTGGCATTGGCCCAGCCACAAACCACAAGCAGCAGCCAGTGGAACAAACCAAAACCTGAGAGCAAAAACAGAGCAGAGGGAATCAACAAAGGGGAGAAGTTACTCATTGACAGCTCACTGCATGGCTTTGAAAATCTTTATTGAAATATAAAAACGCAAACACTTCTAACACCTGTACTACACCTCTAAAAGTAGCCATTTACTGGCTATATTTTAAAGCTGAAGTCTTTTACAGTAGCTTATCCCCATATCAAGCGATTCTAAAATGGATAAATGTTTAATTTGGTGGCATCAAGGTAAGACCTTTAAATGCTCAAATATGCTTACTTTTCACATGCTTTTCACTTTCTTTAATGATGATTAAGAACAAGAGAAAAACTTTAGATGACCTGCTTCTTCCACTGCTTCCTCATATGTCAGTTTCCGGGGTCCACACACACCAGCCTCAGCTCTCCTGTCAAAAATGACTTCACCTATAAGGCAGCCAAATACACAAACATGTCAGGAAAAGTGCACGCTAAAGGTGCAAGAGAGCTTTAAGAGTGTGAAGGTGCTTTCGATTTTCATTCTGTTTGCATAAATTGAGCCACAAACTTTATTGACAGTGCTTAATAAATTTATTAGACCACCTGTCACAGAAACAAGAAAATACAAATATTTTAGGAATCTAAAAATGACGAAAACTCGTGGTTTTTTATATCTAAATTTGAGCCGGCGCACTAGACTTCTCTGAGAAGTCAGAAATTAAATGAATCCATATGTAATAAAAAATTATTTTACCATTAAAGTTACAGTGTGTAAAATCTCACCACTAGATGTCAGAAGATTTCAGATTGCATTTAAATGAGTTCTGTTTTCTTGCCCTTCCCAATTCAAGTGCATAATCCGAGGTATGGTGGCCGCTGTAGGCCAAACTGCCATTCATCTGTAGTGAGTGTAGGCAGCGTTGCCAACTTAGCTAGATTTAGCAACTTTTTTATTTTCTGAAAAGCAACCAGAGACAAATTTAGCAACTTTTTCCGGTGACGTCAGCAACTTTTGTAGAGTTTTGGAGATAGGCCTGAATTCCTCCGTTGTTGCTGTGTTTCGTGTACATACAGCCTTCGTACTGCATCCCTCCATAAGCTACAGGGCCAGTTTTCTTACACAAAAGGTGGAAACTGTGCCCTGGATAAAGGAGGATGGTTGACTGTCGTCCGCTTCCACAAACCAGTACCCGTTCCTATATATTATTAATGGATTAATTCTGAGTTCATGAGAATGCATCAATTTGTTAGAAGACTAATCAAACACTACTTACTGTATCTTTACAAATATTCTTTTGATTTTTGTGCATACTGGTTACAGAAACATACAAAATATTCTGATAATTACCAATCCTGTTAATTAGAGCAGCTGTGACATAAAACTTCATCGGGTGGTGAGCTTACAAATGTGATAATCACTGTATATAAGCAAAAAGATTAACAATTAGCAGTTAGGGGAAACTGGTGGGCTCTTTATCCATGAAAAGGAAGGAAAATACCCTTAGGCAAGATACTGAACCCCGAGTTGTTCCCACTGCATTCATCAGTGTGGATGTGTGTGAACATTTGATATTAAACACTTCAATCTAGGAAAAAAGTGACTATATGAATGTGTGTGACAATGGGTGAATGAAGACATGTTATATAAAGTGCTTTGAGTCCTCACATAGAGTAGAAAACCACTATATAAGAACCAGTACATTTACCGTTTTAATTTCTACTATTAAAACTTAGTAAAGAAGTTCCCACTACAGGTTTTATGTGAACAGTTTTCTTAGTATTTACAACAAGGTTGTGTAGTTTTATGTTAAATCAGGAAACACCGTAAGGATGATGTTTTTTGATTTTTCGAGGGCGTTTAATACGATTCAGCCCTGTCTGATGAGGGAGAAGCTCAAAAACATGCGGGCTGATGCCTCCATAACCTCCTGGATTATTGATTACCTGACGAACAGAACACAGTTTGTGCGGCTGAAGGGATGTGAGTCTGATCGGGTGGTCAGCAGTACAGGAGCACCACA
>VOQJ01015938.1:52325-70154 GCA_015052665.1 Apistogramma diplotaenia
AGCAGTACAGGAGCACCACAGGGGACTGTCCTGTCACCCTTCCTGTTCACATTGTACACCTCATATTTTCAGTACAACACAGAGTTCTGTCATCTGCAGAAATTCTCAGATGTCAGTGGTGGACAAAGTACTCAACCTTAGTACTTGAGTAAAAGTACTGATACTCATGTTCAAATCTTACTCAACTACAAGTAAAAGTTGCTCAGTCAAAAATTTACTCAAGTTAAAGTATTGAAGTATTTACTTTTAAAAATACTTAAGTATTCAAAAGTACAAATGATATTTTCTAATATCAGTACATTGCTGTATTGTTTTCTGAGTGCTTTTATAGAACCTTGTAACTTATATGTATATATATATATGGATAACGTACTCTCTATCATGTTGCCTTGTCTTGCCCCGTCTTGCCCCTACACCCAAATCTAGCCCGAAAAACATTCCAGTGTTTTCCTGAGTATGGTGCATTTTCTTAAATAAAAAAATACTCACGCAAGCAAGATAAAAGCTTCTCTATATTTTGGTAATTTGTTATAGATGCTATAGTAAAATTATTAATCTTTGGCAGTTCGATTCCTGGCTCCACCAGTATCCTTGGGCAAGATACTGAACCACAACACAAGCGTTAGAGCGTGAATGTGAATGTTAGATAATAAGCACTTAGCTTAGTTTTAATATGGAAGTGCTTGTATGAATGTGGAAGGAATGCAAATATGTTGTATGAGCGCTTTGAGGGCTCAGAGTAGAAAAGCGCTATATAAGAACTAGTCCATTGACCATTTAATTAGTATTAAACTATGGATGTAACTGTCCATTATAATAATATTATAAAGTCTGTAAAATATTACACAATAATAAAGTCCAAAGAAATGAAGACTTCATACTACAGCCTGAACGATATGGGAGTTTAAAGACCAATACTCAAAAATCAAGACATCAGTTCTTAAGAATATAGTACTGCTCAGGCACACGTTTATTTATCGCTGTTAATAATTCTAACTAAAAAGAATAAAACGTCAATGAAACGAGCAGATTCACTCTGGAATTGTCACTATTTTTAAGTTTACTTCCAGAGTGGATTTGCTAGTAAACGTGCAAACTCTCTGCCTTTACCTTCATCTGAGCTCAGGTCGCTCGCGTCCAGGTGATGTCCGGTGAGCAGCGGCTGTCGTGCCTCCGAGTCTCCGGTAAATTTGTGACGGGACATCGCCTCCAGAGAAGTCGGATGTCTCATATATGGGCACTAAGCTTTAGGTAGATTAGCTAACTTCTCCCGTAGATCAGTTAAAGCTCCGAGCGCTGCACCGTACCCATGCCTGTTGGCTACAGTTAACACTGAAGCTAACCTGACCAGAAGTAGGAGGAGGAGGACCAGGAAGTAAAAAGACAGCGGCGGGTTTGCACGTCCTGACAGCGTCTCTCCTCCACTAAGTCAGCCCAGTTTAGGTGTACTCCCCTCGAGGAGAAGCACAGTGTGAAGCCCCAGCGACGGTAACGTTAGCTGCTAACCGAAGAAGACGCGTCTGTTGTGTGATAGCAGAGGGGAGCGGTCAGCGTTTCCTCCCCCTTGTGTTTTTAAAAAAGCGACTGAAGATGGCGACCAGCTCGGAGCGTAGTCCCCCTCCGTTCCCGGAGTCCGAGGACCAAGACGTGTTGGACTCTGAGGAAGTCCGAGGCCGCGACAGTGATGAAGACGAAGGGGAGGACTTTTTCGGGAGTCCGGTATGTAGCAGTGGAGTCAAGCTAGCTGTAGCGCTTCATATCTGGTGAACTCGTTAACTTGACGCGGAGCTAGCTAGGAGAGCTAATGAGGCAAAAGTTTTAGGAGATGTTGACTGACGTTTAGCGGTTACACAAGAGGTTCAAAAAAGAGATAATGTTGACATAAGCTATTTTCAGCTCCTAGACTCTTACTGTTTCCTAAATAATCGAAGTATTTGCTTCATAAACTCTATTCCACCTGCTTAAAAGCTGTGGGAGTTCTGCAAACGCCCTTGCTGTAATTGATCTCACCCTGAAACTTGTTCTCTGAAGTTCTTCCTCGCAGTGATTCTGTAACTAAACCAGGTCACACCGTACTTCCTGTTTGGCTCATGGCACGTGGGGGTTTTCTATCTTCAATATCTTCTAAAACTCTCCCGAGCTAACATTTAAATCATCTACAGTTTTAGGGTGTGCAGACTTTTTTAGGTGAGGTGAAAGCTTAGCAATTTGCAAGTAGTGAGGTCTGTGTGGTTTGTATGAACGTTGAAATCTTGCACGATGCTTATTCGTGGGTTAAATCACCGATTCCCTTTAAAAAAAATCGTTATCTTTTCCTAAATAAGGATTATAAGCTGGCTCGGGCAGCTTCCAGTCATGTGAGTGTGCAGTGGTCACATGGTCAGAACCCGGATGTTTTCCTACAGTCAAAGTTCAGAGGCTACCTCAGAAAGTTGCTGTCTTTGACTTTTTTTCCCTTTCCCTCAGCAATGAACACAGTCAGCATTTTATGGATGTTTCAGTTATCAGAGGTCATGCCTGAAGCACTGCCTAAGGAGTATGATAGGACGTGCATTTTTATTTCCCCACTTTATTATAGGTATTTCCAACACAGAATTTTGGGGGATATAATAAAAACAGCAATAAGACCAGCAGCATTCACACTGAGTAGTGAGAGCCTAGGAGCTGAAGTTCATATGCTGTACCATGCAATTAAGATTGTGCAATGGAGTTCACGATGTAGCCGACACCTTACAGAGATCACTTGAGCATGACATGTGTTTCATGGATTCTGGGCTTTGCATTTTGAAGCCTCAGTCTTTTTACTTTTTTTTTTGAGTCAGAAGTAACCATACTGGGGCCAGTTTGTGGAGTGCTATCAGCTAAAGCTAGCAAGCTTGGTTGGCAGGCGTCATCCTTAAGCTGTATGAGTTCAAAACACAGATGGACATGGCCACTATGACATCACTCATTATGTAGTGGAAACCATGTTACAAAGATTTGTGCTGAGAATTTTTTGCTGGTGCCACCTTGATGTTAAATTGGACGTGATGAGCCAGGGGTGCATCTGACTGTGAAACAGATGTCACTGCACATTCTGAAAAGGCTGAAAAGCATAGCCGGCTGTTCTCAAATTTTTTGACTCTGTTCAAGAGCATAATTTACAAAACGAACTACATGTTTTATTCAGTATGACCTGAAACTAGCTATTGAACAGAAAAGTTGTCTTTAATCCAGCCAAAGTTACAGAGCAAGTGAGCCAAGGGTTGTTTTTTGACCTTTTTGCAACCAGAGGCTAGCCCCTGCTGGCCATTAAAAAGAATGCAGGTTTAATACATGCTGGCTTCTCGTTTTAGACCTGGAATCAGCTAATTTGTGCAGAATTACAGACATAAAAGAGCTCAAATTAGAGCTGTCTGCTTCTAAATCCAAAGGTTTGTTATGAATAACATATTTACTTTAGAGATCAGAAATGATTTTTACTGTAAGCATGTTTATTTTATGGCAGAAATTGGGCATTTTAACATGTAAATCTATGTGGATTGATTCACTTTTGGAGCCAGCCACGTTGGCCACTAGGGAAACTGGAGGTTGCTGCTTCCTGTGCACCAATACCAATATGTCTGTGGAAGGCCAGTTTCACCCAACTCTAGTTTCTAAACAGTTCTTTGTTAGCTAAACATAGGCTATAATAGATATTGACCTATACAACTATACAAAATATTGACTTCAGAAACTAAATCTGTCATTTGACACAGTTTAACAGCACTGTACCAGCAGCCATCAAATCATTAAGTCATATTCGCTACCCTGTAAACCAAAACCTGAACATTGCAATCATTGTTACGTTAGATGGGTAGATTAGTCCAACCTAGGCTGGCCACTAAGAGGATTTGTTTTGTTTTCTTGGTGAGAACATGTCTCTTAAATTTATTTCTCAAACACTGTAAAATGTTTCATGTAGGTTGTCTTTGCCTTTTACAGTGACAAAGTCCTTATGCTTCAGGTTTAAAGCTCCTACACCCAGTAATGAGATGGAATGAGATTAAATGTTTAGTTCTTAGATTTCTCGTCAGGAAGTAGCATTCACAGAGGTGTAATCTAGAAGCTCAGTACAAAATAAACTCAAATAATTAATGCTAAAGCAGGCTTTTTACTCATTATTCTACATTATCCGCTATTCAGTTTTGACCAGATTATGTGATGCAAAGCTATTGAAATCTATCAGAAAAGCAACCAAAGCTTCTTAAAATCCAGTTTTGTTTGAATATGTGTAGGGGATGTGTAGAGATTGCAACTTGCTGCATGATGCTTGGATTATGTTAGCAGGTTTAGTTTAAGAAGTGTCTCATGTGCATTTGACATAATATGAGAGTAATTGTATGATACATTTAATATCATTTAATTTCTGGTCTTCAGAGCACCTCTCCTGTGACCGAAATGGACACCACACCAACCAGTGACGTTTCAGCGAAGCCTCCCAGTGACCTCATGAATGATCCTCTCTTTGAGCCAGTGAGCAGCCAAACAGAAAATAAACCAGCGAGTGAATTCATCATTGAACCCTCAGATGATTTTGTTGACCTGACGAACAATGTAAAGGTTGTAGCTGCAGCAAAATCGAATGATTTTGTTGACATACTGGGAAGTGAAACCGGAGCTCAGAGAGGGGAAGTAGTAAAGGCAGATGTTACTGTTGGATCAGCAATAGATAAAAGTGAAGTGACCGCTGGCGTTACAGATCCACTCAGTCAGCAGGAAGAAAAACAAACTTCCACTGCTCCAGTTATCGACCTCAGCGGTGACTCACACCAACGGCCTTCCACTGGCAAATTTGCCGACCCTTTGGTCGACCTTTTCGGTGATGCTCCACCAGCTGCTGAAGCCAAAAAACCCAGCGGGGCAGCAGTCGATCTGTTCGAAGACGACGGGAGTGACATTTTCGCAGAGCCGCTGCAGACCAAACCTGCCAAGCAGCCGCAGAAAAGCCTGGTCAGCGAGCCGGGCAAAGATCTGTTCGGCGAGCCGCTGGGTGCCCTCTCAAAGAAAACTAAAGAGCAGAAGGAGAAATCTGTCACAACCAAAGACAGTAAGTCTGCAGACATCTTCAGCGAGACCGTCCCCACAGCACCCAGCAGCACCAGCACCGCCAACTCCAAGACCAATGGAGTCCACTCTGAGGAGGAGAGTGATATATTTGCTGGTGGGTCCACCATATTTAATCTTTTCTTAACTTAACTCTAATGTAATTTTTACCACAAGTTCAAGCTTAGTGTTTCTCTTTATCCTCAAATTATGATCTAAGACAGCTTCAGTGACGTAGGGCATGTTCTTATAAAACAAGTTTGGAAATATTTTTATTGTGCACACATGAGAATCATGTCAGCGTAGTTCATAAAATGAGTTCCCGACTGGGAAAATTCATGTGAATGCCTCCTAAAGCGGGAACAACAGCTTGGAAAGTTGGAAGAAAATTTCGTACCCCAGGTTGCTGAGCAGTTGACATTATTTACGCAGAAGTAAAACAGATGAAAGTAAATGCTTGCTTGACTGTAAATAACTGTCTTTTACTACACCTCTGTTTTGCCAGCGTTGAATTTGAGTCTTGGTTTTGGGCTGTATCTTCCCATAATCGCCCATTTAAAGCACCCAATATCAAGGGCAGAAAGAGTGACTCAGATTTCTTAGAAAAAAGATTTTATGAGCAGCAGGCCTCTCAACATGTTAGGTTAGTAATATTTAACTAGAAACAGCTATGAGCCGCACATCGCCTGTGCTGCATGATTCATGTTGTTGCCACATTGTAACGCAGCAAAGCCAGGATAAGGACTTCCCAGCTCAAAAAAAGGGGACCATCTGAGGAGCATGTGAATGTTAAACCTACATGTTTGTGTCAGACGTTTGAGAGGAAAACTGTTTCAGTCCGGTGTAAATAAGTGATTTACTGGTAGTAAGAGCTTAATCTATAGAAACCTCAATTATGAAAATCCCTGATGTTCCTGTTGAGGCCTGACAGAAACAACTCCAGTTTGTGCTCCTTCCAGATCACCACTCATAGAAAAGTAAGCCATTCCGAATCTGTAAGTGCACAAAGATAGACTGAAGTAAAAGCGGGTATTATCAAGGTCCACCGTGCTCAGTAAATAATGGATATCTCACTGCACATTTCCATTTACGGCTCTTTTTCCTGTTTCTTTTCCCCTCTAGCAGAGGCCACAGTGGAGCTCTCTCTCGACAGTCCGCGGAACGAGAGAAAAAAGGAGGCGACTGCCAAGCCGTCTGCTTCCGCGCCCACCTCCCTGCCAGCAGCTGCCAGCCTCGCCAAGCCACAGTCTGCTGCCCTGGAAGAGGTGAGCTCAGATTTAAAACCAAACTAAAAATTCCTAGTGAGTGCGCATGAAATAGTTTCCAAGTATTTATTACATGTGCACAGCAGTTTATTACATCTTTTATTTATTGATCTATTTTTCTGTTCTTGAAAGTGATTTGGCCAAAAGGGCAGTGGAAATCCTAGCAGTAATAATCAAACAAACACACACACACACACACACACACACAGAGATGCAGTTACAAATGAATATCAGTGTAACTTTCCAAGAATACCATTATTGAGCCTCTAAAATTGAGTGAAACTGTCCCACAGTAAGTAGATGTGATATTTCAGGTCCTTCTGTAGATTATTTAAGGAATATGGTCCAAATGTTTCAAAATGTTTTTTCTTTCTTATATTCTGACTCTGGAGACAAACATAAAGTGTTGTGAGGGTGAAGGTAATACCGTGTTTATATTTTTATCACGCACGTTGACACGGAGGACACTGAGACAACCAATCCCCACAGAGATTGATATATATCAAAGAAATAAGTGCAGCTCGGCACAGCAAACCCCGCCCCCGGCAGAGGTTTTAGCTGATTTGAACATACAAACGTCTCCAAACATTGAATCACCGAGATGACACATGGCTCCTGTTGTCCAAAGCCATAATTTTCCTCTGACCTTTACCTTGAGGTCAAGGTTGCTGATTTTCAAACTCATCTGAGATATTTAGTAGATGCGTCTATGGTGTGAATCCTTCCTCACATCATTCTTGAGTTATCACATTTACAAGATTTTCAGAAAAACTTGACCTGTGACCATGACCCAGTTATGGCAAAAATGTAATCAGGTGTTTTAGGTGTCACTGTCCATCTATTGTGCAAATTTGCTCTGAATCAGGCTGGTAGTTTTGCTGTAATATTGTTAACAGACAGAAAAAATACAAAAAACAATACCCTGTTCGCTCCTCTGGGGGCAGGGTACCAATGGGAAAGTCTGAGGGACTGCAGAGATGGACGCTTAGGAGCAGTACACAAGAAAAGGTGGTGTATTCACCTTCTGCAGCCAGTAATAACACATAATGCACAAAGGTAGACAATATCCCGCCTCTTCAGGTGCTGCTCGGGTGCAGATCACTGTAATCCTGTAAATGTAAAAGCATTGCAGAAATCAAGCATTTCCTCTTCTAGGGGAAGAAACAAGATTTTTTTTTTTACAGATTTTGATCTATAATAACGAATGACCCTTATGTCATTAACCGTGCCGATTTCAAACCCTTGTCCACTTTCACGTTTAAAAGTCGAGCCTGTGCCTTCTGGATTTGCCCTGACAGCAGACATCTTAACAGCAACGCTCCACCAGAGCAAAGATTTCCTTCCTCCTTTAGGGCTCCAAACTCTGCTGTAAGAAAACTGATCGACCATAGTTTTTGCTATTTTTCACTTCCTGTTCAATATTTGTTTCAGTTGGAGGAAGAGGAAGAGGAGGAGGAGCAGGAAGACAAATTTGACATCTTTGTCTCTGTCAAAGACCCAGAAAAAATAGGTGAGGCTTTATTATTTTTTTTTTACTACCCAATGTATTTTAAAGATTAGTATAATGAGTCATCTTTGCATGTATTTACAGTTTGTGACAGTTTTTTCCTAATAATATATGTATGTTTTTTCCAGGGGATGGTATGAATGCCTATATGGCCTACAAAGTATCCACACAGGTAAATAGATGCCATTGTACATCATTTTACTTGAACTAAAGTTTTGCATCTATAATTGTGAGCATGCTGGTACAGTCGTTGATCAGATGTGTGCTTAAAGTTTGCCAAGAGGTGATATTGGTCAGCGCGTTGTTGGAGACACAAGTTGAGAAGAGTAAGACACCAAACTCTCGGGCACATCAATTCCCTTCATGTCTGTTTCAGACCACACTGCCAATGTTTCGCAACAAGACATTTACAGTGAGGCGGCGCTTCAGCGACTTCCTCGGCCTTTTTGAGAAGCTCTCTGAAAAACATGGACCAAGTGGATTCATTGTGCCTCCGCCGCCAGAGAAGAACCTCCTGGGTACGCTGACTGGCTTTTCAGTCCTCACGTTTTCTTTTTTTTCTTGAGCTAGAATTTTAAAATCTTAACACTTGATCATGAGTAATAATGAAGGTTACTTTGCACAGGGATGACAAAGATGAAAGTGGGAAAGGAAGATTCTTCGTCCGCAGACTTTGTTGAGAGGAGAAGAGGCGCTCTGGAAAGGTAAGAGGGAAGGCGTGACATAAACCCGCTCTGTGATTTATAAACGTCAGGATGCACTTTAGTGTCGTTTAGTATTTGGTGAAAGCCAAATATGCCGTAGAGGCTGATACTCAAACAGATACACAGGTAAAGCAGTTCTTTCTAGATGATGCTGTTGTCTTTATTATTAATCGTGACTGAAAACTTTGAGAGGTGCAATATTGGATGGCAGTTTTTTTTTTAAATCTCCTAGTCAGACGTCCTAAAATGAAGTTGTCTGTGGTGCCTTTTTGCTGGATGTCGATCATCTTTAGCTGTAATATTAATCATATAACTCATGCAGTGTCCTAACATTGCATAGGAATATATTTTACTTGAAAGCATTATTACCACATCCTAATATACCTTCCCAGTGGATTCTCTAGAACTGTTATGTTGCCATGCACAAACGAATCAGGAAGATGAGGCTGACTGTTTGCTCCTTGAACAGGTATCTGCAGAGGGTGGTAAATCACCCATCGCTTCTCCAGGATCCTGATGTCAGAGAGTTCCTGGAGAGAGAGGAAGTAAGAGAAATGTATTCAGTTTGACGCTTGAGTTACTGCACACTAGGGGTGTAATGCAGTTTTGTTTCACATCTCTTTTTTTTAATAGCGAATTTCCTGCTATAAATATTACAGCTTCCACCAGACTAGTGTGCTGTACCTAAGCACTGAAACTGCTCGTATCAGACTTGGCAGCCTGAGTTTTAGAATTATCACACCCACAATTTTAATACCATAAAAAGCACTATATAAGAACCAGTCTGTTTACCATTTAAAGTGAGTGTTTAATGTGCTGAATGTGGTTTTACTGAGCATTTTCTTATTCTAACTTGGTTATGTGTCTTCAGTTGCCTCGAGCAGTGAACACCCAGGCTCTGAGCGGCGCCGGCTTCTTAAAGATGATCAATAAAGCAACAGACGCCGTCAGCAAAATGACCATCAAGATGAACGAGTCCGATGTGGTGAGTTTAGCTGTGAACACGCGCTGGCGTTCTCCGTGGCATCTTCTCTTCCCGAGGAGCCCCGGTGAGCCAGGTGATGTGTTTTACGCTAAAGCAGAAAGTTTCAGCGACAGATTCAGGCCTAAACAGAGCATTAGTTTTCCCGAGTAGGGCTCATCTCAGCCCTCGCAGCTATTGTTGGAGTCGTACTAACAGCGTGTTGTGCTGCAGTGGTTCGAGGAGAAGCTGCAGGAGGTGGAATCTGCAGACCAGCAGTTCAGGAAGCTCCACGCACTGGTTGAATCCCTGGTGGTCCACAGGAAAGGTTTGTTGTCTTTCTCCTTTTTTTTTTCCAGTCCGTGAAGTGACGCATTAATTATCATTTGGATACATTTGTGCAATTTGATAATTGTATCCATCCAGGCACATGTTTTGATAGTGATTTGAACACATTTTACCAAAGTGAAATGTGTTCAAATCTTGAACATTGTAAATTTCAATGTTTTCTTCTCCTCTAATAAAATCATATAAGAATGGACACTTAGAAATAAAATGTTAAGAATGCATACTTTTTGTATGATCTTTGATTCATTTTTGTGTGAAGAAAGCTTCTGTTTGTATTAAAATTTGTCCCACTTCTCCTCTCTAGAGCTGTCACTGAACACAGCAAGCTTTGCCAAAAGTGCGGCCATGCTGGGCAGCGCAGAGGACAACACCGCTCTGTCCCGAGCGCTGTCCCAGCTGGCCGAGGTGGAGGACAAGATGGAGCAGTTACACCAGGAACAAGCTACAAACGACACCTTCGCCTTTGCGGAGATGATCGCTGACTACATCCGCCTGCTGGGAGCCGTGAGGGTACGGAGCAAATTTGTTAAGCTCGTTACTGGACATCACAGCTTCTGCCATAACAAGTGAAATGTCCAGTACTGTTTAATTTAAATCTGATTTGTTCTGAAAAGAAGCAGCTACAGGTTAAAAAGCGCGCAGTGATTTAAGGTGAAGTGATGTGGGTTTTGCGACCTGCAGGGGTCGTTTGATCAGCGGATGAAGGCGTGGCAGCGCTGGCAGGACGCTCAGGCCATGCTGCAGAAAAAGAGGGAGACCGAGGCCAAACTCCTGTGGGCCAACAAGCCTGACAAGCTGCAGCTGGCCAAAGAGGAGATCGCTGAGGTACGACAGGGGCCAACAACAACAAAGTGAAAATAGCTCCGACGGGGCTGAAATGCTCCTCCAGACTTTGATGAGGCCTCTTCAAGAACGTTTTAGAAACGTACATTTTCTGTTCCCTTTATGGGTTTTAGCTCGACATTAATGATCTCTGAGTTTTTGCTACAGAAACTGCGTGTGTGAAGGATTGTGTTTGGTTTGAGACTCCTCTTTGATCTGTTCTTTTGTCTTTGCAAACAGTGGGAGGCCAAAGTCACGCAGTTCGAGAGAGACTTTGAAAGAGTTTCTGCAACCGTTCGCAAGGAAGTCATTCGCTTTGAGGTATCGTGTTCATCCTTGTTGGCATCCACATCAGTCGCTGCTCAGACACCCGAACAGGCTGAAAGTGATGAATCGTTTTGAACAATCTCTCAACAGAAAGAAAAGACAAAGAATTTCAAAAGGCAGATAATCAAGTATTTGGAGTCTCTGCTTCAGTCTCAGCAGCAGGTGAGTGCGTCTGCGGTCACAGCAGGTCAAACTGAAAGAGTGACTACATGAGGTAGTAAGTCAGGCAAGACTCCATGAAAAATCCACATCGGGCCCCTAGGTTTTTGTATAAAGGTTTAGTTAAATAATGCAGTTAAAGAATATTTAAATAATTTATTGAAATAGTCAAAATATTTCATGTTATTCAAAATGAATAAATTTTCAACCTGACATTAATGTACAACCAAAATAATTACATATTTTTTATTTATATATTTTTAGTTTGCTTCCTCCTCCTTCTGTGCTTTAGCAGAAACCAACTACAGAGAAACTTTTTACAAAGAGTGCATTAACTACAAAGGTCAAATAATTAAACATAGATGTCAGTTTAGCACATTTATTAAATATGACCTACATTTATTTTTAATATCATTATATTTTGAGAGACTTAAATACATATTATTTAAACAGTTTACTTATGTACTACTTTTAGATTTTAGGAGCAGCTTCAAACTGCTTCTTTGGTCCACAAAACAGTGCAGCAAATGCTTGACTCGGACATTTCACAGATTTAGACACTTTTTAGTTAGTTTTTTCTTAATGTTTTACTTTGTCAAATTCTCAATTTTCTTCTAAAGTCAAGAAAAGAACCTCAGCTGTTTTAACCCTGCACAGACGTAAATATGAACCAGTTCTTGTTAAGAATCATCAATGGCTCTTGTTCCCCCTCTCTCTCTCTCCAGCTGATAAAGTACTGGGAGGCTTTCTTACCAGAAGCTAAAGCAATCGCCTAATCCTCAAGCACCAGCCCTCTGGACTACAGAACAGTCTGCCTTTTTCTCATACACTTTACCTCTTTTGCCTTTAAACCAAGGAAAATGTGTGCATTGTAAAGGGAGATACAATCAGTCTGTTTTTTTTTTTGTTTGTTTTAAATCACCTTTAACACATAGCTCTGTATTCTATTGTATTAATAATTGTATATTTTCATTTAACCTTCCACAAATATTTTCTTATTAGATGAAAATAGATTGCATATACAAAGATACGGGCAAATGAAAAGAGGAAAAAAGATGACTGATTCTGTTCGTTTCCACAGGAGAGCTCGTTTGTTCTCAGGATTTCCTCCCTCGTTGATCAGGAGCTCTCTCGCGTCAGCTGTGGTTAACGCTTTACAGCCTGGCTGCTCTCTCATCACATTTTTCTGGGGACCCAGATGAAGAAAGTGGCTAACTTCTCACTGCGTCTTCTTATTAATGATTCAAAGGGATTGAATGACCGTTAAAAATTAGATTTATGAGCACTTCCAGCGGGTGGATAAACTAGTACCATCCAAGTTTTTCTTTTTTCCATTTCCTTTTCTAATTTGGAGTATTATGATGCTGAGGGGGAGTGGGTGCAGGGTGATGAGTGGCATTAGATTAGCAGCTGTGATAAAGGGCTTTGTCGCATGCTGAGGTCGTGGGGTTAACTTTGGATTTCTTTCAGTAATTGTGCAAACTTTATGTCGGTGCCTTTTTAAGTGAGAATGGTGTTTTGTCTTAACTTCTTCTACAATCTACAACTTCCTCCTAAACTGGAGGGAATTTGTAGGCAGAAGAACTGCGGTAGTGCCCCATTTACAGCCAGTTATGTTCCTCCTCTCCCGGTTCTGTTTCCAGTCAGCCTTGCATGAGCCTGCAGAGCCTTGAATTGTGTAAATCCAGTCAGCAAACATGTCTGAGTCTGTCAAAGTTGCGCCACATTGCACCATGTGTCGGTTAACAATTTAACGCAAGCAGTAATGACTCAATTTGAAGGAAATAAATGCTGATCGTGTGGATTAGCCAACTCGAGTAAGTCTCAGCCAGCAGTTCCATGCTGTGTCAGGTGACAGCCGAATGCTTCCTGGATGGGAGGGAGGGTGTAAAAAGAGTAGAGGTGCAGCTCGCGGCAGTCTTATGCTGAAGATGTCCTGTTCTCGTGTGACAACCCAAACCGAGGCTTTATTCATTTCTAGTAGCACTGCAGGGCTACTTGTTTGCACGTGCATGCTCTCAAACACAGTGCAGCGTCCTCTTGATCCCGTGATGTGTACTGCTGGCTGCTGTCATTGTTATGGAAACACAAAACAAATCCACTGATTGGATATGTGAGAGTGGTAATCTGCCAACGAGTGCAGCACTGTGGCCACAAATTAAAAGGCGACTTCTGCAGAGTCCCACATCACTACTCTTCGCTTGTTCACTACTCCAAATGAACACCCAATAATTTCACTAAGAATTTTGTCACTGTTATCAGAAAATGACGCATCTTTTCGACCTCTGTTCTGTTTGCTTTGTAGTGCCTCTGAATTTGGACACACAAGTAAAGTGGTGTACGGTTAGTGAAACACACTAAAGGGAGTCATGTGGATCATAGACTGCATAGAAAAGATGGATGTAAGCTTGTGATCTTAAAGCAACACAGCTGAAGAAGCTCTTAAATCCTGCATTCTTTCTGCTGGTCAGCAGGGGGCATCGCCTTTGGTTTCCAAAGTGGTCAGACTAGTCTATACAGAATGCACCTACTTACTTTATGACGTGCAAATGCTTTCAGAACTCTTGAGTCTCGTTTATTTTTCATTTGATTAAAAATAAGGAGAAATAACTGTGCTAGAGACTTAAAAGGAAGATGTGCTTTAGGGTGGCTCTACCTACTGTGGCTGTACTCAGGGTGTCCTGTTTCTCAGTCAGATTTACCTTTCACTTGTGCCATCTGAGGTGTGGGGTGGGGACTAAGGCGGCATCCGAAACGCTGAACTTTGGGCTGCACCGTGGCCACATCCATGTTTTCTATGTTTATTCTATGCAGCTGATGGCTTTGTCCGTGTTTTTATGACAAAGCAAATATATTCATCACTTTTGATAGAAATCTAAGATGAAGTCTGCTTTGGAGTGGCGAGTGTAAGCATCTTTTTGTTTACATAAAATATCCAGAGTTCCTGTAATTTCCAAGGACATAAAACCAGAGGCAAGAGCCAGAGGTGGAATGTTTGACACTTTCACTTGATGATTGACTTAAATACACAAAATACTGTCTGATTTACAGGAACGAGACAACAGAAGCTTGAAAAGCTGATGTGAACTCCTTAGGACTAGATTGATGTTGATTGGCAAACGTGAGATTAATGCCTTCAGTGAAACATGTTGGTGTTGTAGTGTATTCCTCCCTAAAGTCTCAGCCTGTAGTTTTAAGAGTCCTGTCACAGGTCTTTGTGGCAGGACTGCCATCCCTTTGATTACAGCTTTAATGTCACATTTGCACACGTGTAAAAACTGAAGGCGTGCAGCGACTGCGCTTCACTGATTGAGGCTTTCTTTAACTTGCAGACATTTCTTTGCACTTCTTTTTTTTTGCCAGTTAGAGAAATGCTTGTTTTTACCATTATTTTTACATCTAATAAAAACTGGTTGTTAGTGTGTGGCTAGTTGTATCAATGTGCAGAGCAATGCCAGCAATATGCATTGTGTCATAGAAACTTAATTCAAATCAATAAAGTTGCACTGTTTACACTTGGAAATTTCATAAAGAATATGACTCAAGTGTTTTCTTTCTGTCTACCAGCATCACTGCACGCTGAACAGTGACATCAGGCGTCTATTTAGATTTGAGCAGCAGCGGCCTCATCAGGTGTAATTGCTTTCCATTCCTGTAGGAGGCGCAGGGGTGAAAGGGTCAGAATTAAACAGTCCATGAGCTAGAAAACAAACGCTGGCACTTTAGTGCTTTCTCTGCAGCTTCAAAACAAATATTGGTTAAATAATTGGTATAACTTATAAAAAATAATGTGTATGGAGGACTGAAGCTTTCAAAAGAATTACACATATATTAAATGCATCATCAAAAAGGGCATTAATAAAAGGCCATAAATTTGCTTCTATGTTTTTAAACCAACTAAATTTTCCTGTCAGTTGAATGCGAGGCTAATGAAAAGTTGACCCTCTGATGCACTTATCAAAACTATCCACATGAACGAACAGCACTGCAGGTGTTAAAACATGCGTGCTGAGTTTTACAGTGGAGCCCCTTTATGGAAGATTCTCAAACCAAACCTTACACTCTAGATGAGGGCTTTGATATCATTTGTGTGTAGAATATGGAGTTATGTTTTAACAGATGATTGGAGAAGTATAACTTCAGGGGTAGGACAAAAGCTTTAAAACTTAAGGCAAGGTTAGTTATGTTTTAGGAAGTTCTGAATTAGTGATTCCATACATGTGGTTTTTATGTTAAGTTAATCTAGAATTTACTTCAAAATAACTGCATAAATACATGCAAAGTTAAAGTGCCAAATAACGACGAATGGTCCGCAGCAAAGTAGTCATTTATAATTAAACTACTTAAAAAAAAATTAGCAAACACAATAAACACAAAGTCAGGCGAAGCTTAGGGCTTATCAGTCTGTCTAGTTAAGAAGCAGAGAGCATTGTTTCACCTGCTTTTGCTCAAACCAAAGTATCAACAGGTGCACTGCAGCGACAACAAAGCAATCTCCAAAAAGGGTAGATCCCACAGATCACTGCTCTGCCTGTATCCCTCATGAATTTTCTCTAGTTTTACTTTTTGTTGATGTTCTTATTACTGTTAAGCTAAGATGGTACCTGCAGCCCATTTAAGTTGCACAGGCTGTCCAGCTCCTCCAGCAAGAAAGTTTGCCGTGTCCCAGCACTGCCTCAAGAGTGTGGAGGAAGTACCAGGAGACAGACTCTTACACAAGGATGGACAACCATCAACCCAGCAGCAGGGCCGTTGTCTCCTCTGTGTGAGGAGGAACAACACGAGCACTGCCAGAGCCCAGCAGGCTACTCGTGCACGTTTCTGATCAAACTGTCAGAACCAGACTTTGAGGCTCGACTAGTCCTCTTCTCCAAGTAAAGGTTGCTGACCTCTGCTCTAAGGCGATTCGACACACTTCTGTAAATTCAGCTTCAGGCTCTGGCTGGCAGTTGTTTCACTTAGCATAGCAACAAGAGGACACAGGGCAAACAGCTTACCTGTTAATGTTGAAAAGGTGTTTTAATGAACCTTTAATGTGATGCAGCGCACTGTCAGTTGTAATACAAGCCGTCTTTATGAAGGGAACTTGGTGAGACCAGTAACAACAAAAGGAAGAATTTCACATTTTTCCACATTTAAAAGTGACTGTATTAGGAGGCAAGTGTACTTTCTGCAACAGGTTTGATTAGTGAAATATTAACAGCACTTTAATTTACATAAGATTGTTTGGCCCCGATGTAAAATATGGGGGAGGTGACATCAAATCTGCAAATTTCTGAAATTCACAATATTTAGACTTAGACGTTCCGCCCTAAAAACAAAGCATTCATGCCATCGTACCCGGCACCTTCTGAGCCTTTCTAGGCCAAATTCCTTTCAGTTAAATGAAGCGGGATGAACTTCTTCTCGACTCGAATCCAAGATGAAAGAAAAGTCCTTCCAGTATGATAAAACACCAAAAACTTTGTTCAGCTGTTGTCTGGGAGCCTTTACTGAGTGAACGTCGCCATTTCTCCTCGAGTCTCGATCTTTGAGGAGACTCGGCGCCCCGTTAAATGCTCAAACGGCCGTGTGTAGTGATTTAGAAGCTGCAGGTCTTAGAACTGACATTCCACTAAAGTTTCAAAGTCTGGAGACACTAATCCAAACATGAGCGTTCGTGGGGGTTTTTTCCTTTGTGATGTTAAATGCAGAGGGGCTGCTGTTCTTGCGCCTGAAGCAGGGCTGTTTCAGGCTGTTTCAGAGCAAAGTCCGAGCAACATATCTGAGAAGCCCTCCATGTTGGAACAGGATAACGTCCATGTCGGTGTCAAACAGCGCCGTGACACAGAAGGACTTTCCTTGGCTGGTCTGCAAGAGAAAACAACAAATGTGTCACTTCACCCCTCAGCAAAGACTTTTGGGACTCACTGGTGGGGAAATACATTAAGTGAAACTAAAAATTAATATGCAAAGGAGGATGCAAACTTATTGATGCTCCTGCTGTTCTTTATTTAGTCACTCCTAGTTACTGTGGGACCAAAGTGCAAGTCCACCCACTGTACAACACTGAAAAATGGTTGTCAGACACAAAGCTACTTTTAAGATTAGGCTTAAAACTTTCCTTTTTGACAAAGCTTATAGTTAGGGCTGACAACTATCAGAATCTAAAAGCACTTCGCTCACTTCCTCTCTTCCCTCACAGGAGTAGGGGAGTAGGGGGAGGCAGAGCGTCAGCCCGGTCCGGCGGGGGATGGGCTAACACCAGGTCAGGTGTCCCATCCCTGGTCTCTGTCTCCCCTGCTCTCCTCGGTTTTGGGGAATTGATCGCGTGCTGGGAGGTTCCCATGATGCACTGAGTGTTTCTTCTCATTCACCTCTTTCACTCTCTTTATATCCTATTGTGCATTTAATCATTACTTATTAATAATCCCTCTCTCTCTTCCGCAGCATGCCTTTTGTCCTGTCTCTCTCTCCTCAGCCCCAACCGGTCGCGGCAGATGGCTGCCCCTCCCTGAGCCTGGTTCTGCTGGAGGTTTCTTCCTGTTAAAAGGGAGTTTTTCCTTTCCACTGTCGCCAAGTGCTTGCTCATAGGGGGTCGTTTTGATTGTTGGGTTTATTCTGTAATTATTGTAAGGTCTATATCTTACAATAAAAAGCGCCTTGAGGCGACTGTTGTGATTTGGCGCTCTA
>VOQJ01015939.1:6151-16701 GCA_015052665.1 Apistogramma diplotaenia
AAAGGGCCCGGGAGGGGCAACAAGAAGACCCCCCCCCCCCAAAAAAAAAGGCAATGGTCTAGTAGGTGGTGGTCACAGACTGTTTCTCTTTTTCTAGTTTTGCTTTCCCCCCCCCCAGTGTTCTTGTCACTATTGGTAGCATAAGAGGGCACCTGCAGCCAATTCAGGTTGCACAGGTCATCCAGCTCCTTCAGAGTTGCACATCCAAACCTGGAGATTTGCTGTACCTCAAGACTGTGTAGGATATACCAGGTGACGGGACATTACATGAGCAGAGCTGGAAAGTGCCGTGGAAGGGCATCAACCCGGCAACAGGACCAGTGTCCGCTCCTTTGTGCAAGGAGAAACTGCACTGCTAGAACCCTACAACATGGCCTCCAGTGGGATACTCACATCCATGTTTCTGACCAAATTGTTAGAAACAGACTGCCTGAGAATATCATGGGCGTCTGACATTCTTTGCTCACAGCTCGACACCATTCAGCTGGCATTTGGCTGAACACACCAGAACTGCCAGAACCACCACTGGCACCCCATTCTTTTTATAGATGAAGCACTTCTGTTTATGTGACATGTTCCAGGTTCAGGAGATATTATGGTGAATGTTATGCTGCCTGCAACATCATCCAGCATAACTGGTTTTGTAGTGGGTCAACCTCTGGGATGTTATGTATCAGTGCATCCGACACTGCCAAGTAGTGGCAGGGACTGTCTGGGAGCTAACTGATGTGCTGATCCCTGGGAAGAGATCCCACAGGACACCATCCGCTGTCTCATCAGGAGCATGCCCAGACGTTGTCTGGAGTGCATACAGACACAGGCACAGAGAAGTTTGATCAGACTGTGATTTCAGTTTTTAACTTTGTGAGTTTAACTCTCAAAGAATTTATGCTTATGGTTTCCAGTGACTGCTCATCATTTAATTCTCAATATAAAAAAGATTTTCAACTCAAATATTTAAGGTCTAAGTGTTCCCTTACTTTTCTTTTGAGAAGCATATATAGAACCAGTTGATATAAAAGAAGCCTGCTGACTTTTGTGATCCTCTGACATTTCCTCTTACACCACCTGGGTTGGTGAATATGTTCAGTGTTTCTAGTTTCTCTTTGATCTCTGTCCTTTAAGCTGGCACAGCTGCATGTTGTTCATTGCCTTCTTCATTTAGCGAACATGTGACCCTGTGACAGGGCAGAACAGGTATCCCCATGTGGCTTAAACCAATGTGACTTCCCTCATTTCTCTGTGTAAAGCAAACTGAAGCCCTCCTGCTTTCCTCTGCTCATGCAGGCACAACCCTTTGACGGTGGAAAAATAACTTCCACCAGGCAGCAGTAAACACATTAAGAGGTTATTTAATATTGCCACAAAAAGTAAAATTGTTGTCCTGACTTTGTGCAAATGCAGCACCTAAACCTCTCAAACCTCACAGCTCTGAACAATGGGGCTCACCTCCTCCTTGCAGCATCAGTCCTCCACTATTTATTTCCTTTCTCACTTTCTCATATGCATAAAGCTCTATTTCCTTTCTGCATTCCGTGTTTGCTTTTCAGGTGAGGACAGCAGCTCACCTTTATTTCCATAGTGCAACAGAATTTTAAGAATTCAGTTTAAAGTCTTGGCTCTGCTGTGCACAAACAGGTTCTTCCTCCAACAGCAGGTTGTATGATGGACTCAGACTTCCCTGTTTTCTGCAGCAAAAACCCTGTATATAAAAAATCCGAGAAGACGTGATGGTGTTGTTGGTGCTGCTGGAGCTGCTGTATGTGTGTGTGTGTGTGTGTGTGTGTACCTCTTAAGCTTGAAAAGGTGAAGAGAATCGGTGGGTGAGGGCTAAAAAAGAGCGCAGCAACAATGACAGACAGATGTGGGTGTTTGTTAGGTGATGAATAAGATGAGAGTCGACAAAGGGCGAGGAGAGCTGGATTTCTCCAGTTGGATATTAATCATGGATAGAAGGCCTGTGTTACTATTCTGAACAGAAACACACAGAGCAGTAAAATAGCTTCACTTCACCACTGTAATAAAGTCAATGATGCGTAAATTCATTTCTGACCATGATCAGGGGAATTTACTGTAGTTGGCTGGTGTTTACAGCTCCATGAGCCCAAATATATGATTTCATTAGTCCTTTGGGAGAACAGACTGTCCATTTAACCTTGACAAAGAAAAATATAATGCAGTCATTTTGCCAATAGGATTGGAGGATTTTAGCTGAGCTGAGAAGTGTTTATTTATGGCTGTTTTCTATTTTGCATGAATAACATGAGCTGAATATTGTGAAAGATGTGATGAATCTGTAATTTGAGGTGAAGCATGCCGATTCCAAAAGGAATCAATTTTCTCTCTGCCATTTTTTTTTTCTGGCAGTAAAAGTGGAATTTTACCTGTTTGAGATCCTTAAAATGATCCACACAAACAGAGGTGCAGCAGCTCCTTCATTATATAACAGGTGCTCTGTGGCCATCCAAGACACACACAGGCTGATCTGATGATAAAATGAGAGAGGGAAAGATGGCTGAACCAAGTCATCAACTATGTGTGGGTGACTGAATGGCTGTCTTAATGGAAAAGTCAAACGAACAGAAGCAAATGGTGAAAGCATCCAGCACATAACACATGAAATCACAGCTCTGTGAAATTATTTGAGTCTGACTGCAGTTATAAAATCTTAAAATGTGTTTTTTTATTTGACCAATTATTTCTAAAGTGCACTTATATAAAATACCGTTTAGTATAGTTTTTCAAAAAAGTTTTTTTTTTATTCAATGTTCTCTCAAAATTCCTTGAAACGTAACAATAACAATGGTAGATAACACACACGTTCAGGTGTTTTATAAAGCTTTTGATTTTTTTTCACATTTTGAATTCTTTTTTTATGCATCCAGATTTTCATTTTCTTTTCTCATTTGCTTCTTTTGTTTTTGCGTTACTGCATTTCCTACCAGAGCGTTCAGTCCAGGGTCACGACTCTGTATCGTGTCACGCCTGTGGATTCTCGTGTTCCTGACAACACAAACAGGACTTTCTTATAAATAAAGCACCACTGAAGGACTAAAAAGCCACGTTTTCTATCAGTAATGCATGACTCATGATGATTTAATGCATGAATTAATGCAATGTGCATCATGAATCCTGACGAGTGGAATAGGCCACCAGCTGTTTCTTTGCAATAAATTATGCTTAATTTTGGAAGAAGTACAAATTACTTGTTGATTTATACAGTTTACTAATGTGATTTGCTGTTATTTATATTCTTTCAGGAGCTCAGGTCTTGTATATGTATAATCAAAGCTTCTTTCTATAATGGATTGTCCCCCTGCAAGTCAAAAAGCTGCACTCCAGCTGCTCCGAGTCATCTAAATGCAATACAGCCTCTACTTCCTCATCTCACCAGTATCAGATTGTGCGTGCCCACATTTAACTATCTTACGCGACCTCTGTTGCAAAGGTTGTTGCTATATAAGGCTGTTGGTCTTGTCCACAGGCATATTTTAGATGGGAGGACTGACTTCAAGATATACAGATGTGTTTAAGCTTTTCAGAGCTGACAGTGAAATCTGACTGGTGGAAGTCTGCTGTGGGGCAGAACAACCTGCCCAGTAAGAACAGATACTGTAGGGCGTTCGCTGGAAAGGAAGCCTTAAAGAGACAGGCAGAGGCTGAATGCAGGGGGCTGACAGGGAAATACACATGACTGGTCTCCTTTACATGTTTTATTTTCAAGTGGATGCAAAAGACTGGACGGTTTGTAGTGACTTGATTATGTAGGCACACTCTCCTGAGAGCACCTGGATTTTACACTGCTGGTTGTCAATAAAGACATCAAATCTAATCACTTAGAACCTCATTTAATGTTTATTAGTGATACTGAGCAGTGTTGTGACCTATGGGGAGCAGAGGGTCAGAAAAATCAGAGCAGATCTGCTGCACTGACCAACATTAGGGCTGGGATCATGCATCTCATTTAATCCTCCTTGGTGCTATTAAACCTATTTATTATACACAAATAAAATGAAATAGTCAACACCTTGTAAGACTCGGTGTCTGTTTAGTGTTTGTGGCTGTGGCTTATTTCCATAAACCCGCAGATGGCAACAGATAGGCCTTGTTGTAAATCTTTTATACAGCAGCACAGCCCAGCACTTGCACATTTGGATGCTCATGTGCTTGGATATTTGTCCATTAAGAGCTGTGGCCAGTGCACTGACTTCCCCATTATTTCTAGTTGATTACCCAAGCAGTTGCATTTACAGCAAGGATAAGTGAAGGGCACCGGGCAGCAGAGCATTGCCATGGGGAGCAGACATCCCGCGTGATGCCCATTTATTCAGATAGCCCCTGCTTCAGTCGCAAGATTAATCCCATCAAGAATTCTCTCCCATCTCAACCTTACATAGAATTTTTTTTTTTAATTTCTGCACAGGGATTCAGCAAAATTAATGTTCAATATGTCACTCTGCTGATTGATATCTCTCCTGAAATAAGGAGGAACTTTGCATAAATCTTTGTTTTAGTCCATCACCTGGACCTGTTCTTTGTCTTTTTTTTCTCTAGTCTGCTCCCAGTTCTCCCGAGGAGTTTACGCCATCTTCGGCTTCTACGACAGGAAGTCCATGAACACGCTGACCTCCTTCTGCGGGGCGCTGCACACCTCCTTCATTACTCCCAGCTTCCCCATCGATGCCGACGTGCAGTTTGTCATCCAGATGAGGCCTGGCTTGCGGGGAGCTGTTCTCAGTCTGCTGGACCATTACAAGTGGGAGAGGTTTGTCTACCTTTACGACACTGACAGAGGTGAGTGCAGCTCTCTGGGAAAAGTGTACTTACATACGCCTTTGCAAATACCACAAGGTTCAGCAACATTTAGGAGAAGACAGCTGAGTAGTGGCAGGACGTCTTATTGCAGGAGAAAGTGGAATAAGTTATTGCCATCCCTGCTCAGGCAGACACGTTATTATACAGGCTATATGATTTGTCTTTAATATGTAAATCCCTTATCCCCAATCCTCATTCTAAGTGGTTTGATACATTTTAATCTTTGTCAGTAATGATCCTAAATTGCTTCACTGTGTGGCTGAATCCTGCTCACAGAGGCGCTCAATAGTTTCTTGCTTCCGAGAAATGAGTCATTCACAGGTGCTGCTGATTCTGCTGCCGTAGTACGACTGCAGCCGCCTCGGTCTCTAATCCTAGGCACTCGCTGATTATCATTTAGCTCTAATTGGATTATTTAAAGACGGGGAACAACATCCTCCAACCTCTGCGTGTGTTTTATGCGCTCCTGCTCCCTCTCATGTGGGCCAACTATTTGCAGACTTGGGTCCCCTGAGAGGTAGCATGCAGTCACAATCTGTCTGTACAAACTGGACAACAAGCTGATCACAGGCTTGCTGTCACAGGAAAGATATAGAGTCCAGCGTCAGGGCAAACACGTTTTCAAATCCATGCATTTCAAATGAATTAGAAGATGCAGAAGAAGCCGTTTTTCTGGCTGCAGTGTCTTCTCTTAAATGTGCCAAACTGTTCGGAAGTGTGCATCCAAGTATTTTTAAACTGACACGGAGAATTTCTAGGACAAGTGCACTCCTTTTACACTCCCCCTGTCTCACTTTATACATTTCCAGTTCAGGTGTCTGATCTGCTGCTCAGTGATAAATCTGATTGCAGAAGCTGATAATTGGTGGTTTGGTGTGGTTGAGAAACAGTGATTAATGAGTTTATAACCTCTCCCTGGCAAGATCACCCTCCTCAGAAGTGCTTCCCCCTGTGGCCCTTAGAGCTCTGCTTCACTTTGTTGGCCTCTTTCACCTGCTGTGCCGAGGCTGAAGGGTCACCATCTGTAACACTTTGGCCATTTTCACAGCATCACACAGTGTAAATAAAGTCGTTTAGGATGGATTTCCGCATGCTGCACAGCTTGTGTTTGTTGAGAGACTAGTTAGCTGTCCTATTTTGGCTTGAGGTCTCAGCCTGCTCTTCCCATCAAGACTCTGGAGCAATATCACCACCACTCATCCAAATGTCAGTTTAATCTTCATTATAAGAAGAGGGTTCTATTTAGGACCTCTGAGAGGGACTAGCAGGGGGCACTCAAGAGATGCTTGTGTGAATGACTGTGGATAGATCGTGGGGCAATATCACAATAATATGCTGCAGGGGCATTTTACAGTGATATGTGTAATGTCTGTCCCTTAACAAGACACACAGCCTTTTATTGGAGAAAAACAGAAAGGCATTATAAGGTTAGCTTTAAATGGGAAAAATTAAAATTAGATTTCCTGCATGAATTTGGGGAAATCTAATACATTTACTAAATGCTAATTTTGTGCTACTAGCTGTTCTTCTTAAGTACACTCACACAGCTTATATCAAGGACTGCATTTAATCACTTTAAGCATAATTATGAACTAAATAGACGATATTTTTCACGTTTGTTTTTTTACTTTTAGAACATGGAATCATAGGGTGGTGTGGATAAATGCACAACAGTGTGTATTGTGATGCTCTGTTTTTCTGGTTAATCCAAAAAGAAGCTCCTATAATACTTGTTGGCCACACATGAATTCGATTTTTGTTTCCGGGCCCACGTCTAATTTTAATATAACATAACAAAACGATGCATCTGAAGGTGGTGTGAGTGCACCAGTGTAGACACCTCAGGACAGACCGAACAAACAGCTTTATGTCTGTTCCCTGGTAATAGCAGAAGTCTGTCCTTGTGGTTTTGTATTGGTTTGGATGAGCCTTGTAGGAAACTCTGGGGTCGGCTCCTCGAATCGACAGGACTTACACGGGGCACTACCTTGACAGCCTTAAGTCAACTAGCAAATTGGATCCATTAAAACAGTGCTGGGAAGGTCCATTAGCTACACGAATTTGTTGCTACAGTGTATGCTAAGTGAATATTAATATTATTAATGAAAAATGGTGTAACCCTGCCCTGTGCATACTTGTCTGACTGTTTTAATCTTATCCTAATATGATAAGTCTGGTGTTTTTTGCAAAATGTAGGACCCTCTTAAACAAACAAGTGGTTTGTACTTATTGAAGACCATTAGCATTTATGATTTTGCCCCAGTGAGCGTGTTTTCCTCTCTTTCTTGCTTTAGGAAGCACAGTTGAATCTAATAAGCAATTAGGCAAGGGTACCTAATAAGGTGAGGGGGAGAAGAGCCATTTTTATGACAGTGTGTGAGCTGGATGCTTGTGGTAACTTCCTCCTTGGGAATAGGAGTGTGTTTTGAGTAAAATTATTAGACTTACACTCTTTTTGTTTGACCAAATTATAAATCTTGTTATCTTTCTTTGTTTAAAGTGGCCATAGTGTATTTGCTGGCTCTCATAGTGTAATTTGTAATTAAAAAAAATAATTTTATTATTGCCAAATTTGCATACTTGTCTCCTTTTTCAACCAGCCACTTTTATTGTTACTTCTCCACATCCTCTGAACAATGCAAAAAGCAAGAAAATGAATGCTTCAGCATTCTCTTTGATGCATTATGCTTACAGTTTGGTTGCTAAAGTTTTCTTTTATTAAACTTCATGTCAGACTCACAAAGTTTGGACACCATGAGTACAGTGGGTTGCGGAGTTGATGGCAGCCTCTGTGCTAGCAAAGAGACTGTAGGTATTTTTAGCTTGATGCTATTGTTAAAATGATGAGTTGTGCAGAGAAAATTAAAGGTTTTCTCACCTATCAAGAACTGAGTCACTCTTGATGCAAAACCAGTTTAATCTTGGAACTTGTAGGAACAAGACAACTTTGAAAAGACCAAAAGATGCACTAACATTTACTGATAGTATATCAGTATATATAGTAGTAAAAATACTAATAATAGTTGCTGATCCAACATTTAAAATTAAATCAATAGTTTTGTATCTTTTGTTTTTTGTTGTTAATGGTTAGTTAAAATAGTTTTCAATTCAAAATATCCATTTCCATCCATCCATCCATCCATCCATCCATCCATCCATCCATCCATCCATCCATCCGTTTTCTTCCGTAATGAGATGAAGCCTCCAGTTTTTGCCCGTGGTCAGGGTTAGGAAGGTCATAAGCGGTGTACAGTCACTATCAAATCCCACAGCTTTTCCTTCTAATGCTTTCTGCAAGACAATCTGGTCTATTTGGTATTTGTTGTCTGTTTATTCTTCACATTGTGTTGGTAATTTAAGGCTTTAAAGTTTAAACACTTGATAATTTCACAGACTGCACCTTTAAAGTTAAGCAAAATGCACACTCAAAAAACAAGAGAGAAGCATTTTCTTTGGCGTAAAAATTTTTTAAGCATTTTATACCAAGACTAGCCTTGCTTGATCTACATAGCTCGCTAATGCAAAAAGAGCATACATTTTTAAAAGTAGATCAAGCGGGATTTTATTTTTTTTTTATCATTGCAGCCCGAGGGCATAACTACTCATCAAAGCTGCATCTGTATGATGGGATTTTAAATGTAGCAGGAAATAAAATGCCCAGAGAAGCCACTCAATGTAGCCATGCATAAACTTCATATTAAAACTTCAAATTTGAAAAGCTATTAATATCAGATAGGTTCAGCTTCACTTTCATGTTGGAGATGTCTTCCTCTGACAGGAGTGCTGTACTGATCTAAATTATTTTAACTGACATATTCACAATACGTCTAAACCGGGAGTGGAGTTTTTTTACTGGAGTCTCTTACTGCTTCATGCAGCCCACGTCTCCTTCGATGAGTTGATTTCTTTATAAACAGAACCGATACACAAGGAGAAATGCAGAGAGACACAGTACCAGGAGACTTCACACGTTAACACACAGAAATCTTTGTGTACAAGTTTATTTGCTGCAGTGCAGCTTCACCTATTTATCGTGGATTCACTGGCTCTGAATTGTCCTCATTAAATAGACTAATGGCTGCTGGCATAAAAAGACCTTTTGAACTGATGAACATCTGGATGTTACCAGCTGGCCACTAAGACAGGCTCCTCACTGGCTTTTCTCGTGTTTAGCTCATTTAATATATTTTTCTTAACCATTTTACATACATTTACCATAATATGTCTGTCGTGCCAGTTAAAAATACTATATTTATGTGATTATTTTTATTATGATTTTAGCATTTCTAATTTCTATTTCTTACTTGGCCATTTGCAAGTCACTAAACCTCATATGCACCCCATTAAGATCTACTGAGACGTGGTAATTATGTGTTCTAGAAGTTGTAATTCCAGGGGATTTGTGCAAGGAGGCTGAGGGGCAGCAGTGGCGGCTGCATTTTTTAATGATTCTAAGTATCTGGCAAAGATTTTACTAGTGTCAGCAGAGGCTCAGTCCAACTTTGATTGTTAAATATTAAAAGAAAAAAAACAGAAAACATATATAAACAACACGGGACATAATGTAAAACCAGGATCCCAGAGTCTTTCCGAAATCAAGATGTGGGGTATTCATTAGTCTGTGAAAGTTTAACAACTTAAGGATAACGTTTCTTTATGTGTAAGAAAAAAAAGTGTACATGTCCTTAAAATAGTCAGAGAAATCTGTATGTGATGGAGAAATTAGGAAGGCGTTCAGGAAACACTGCATTACAAACAGTGTGGAATGGTTTCTGTGCTGGAAATCACTTTGAAGAACCAAGAATCAAGAAACACTGCATATAAAAATGCAAGGTAAAACTCTACCTCACAACGAGAAAAAAAAATCCATAGGCAACAGTTAGAAATGGTTCCTTTGACTGAGACAAACTGGAAGACTAAAATTATTTTTGGAAATCATGAGCACTGCATGCTGGATGTGATAGAGCAGTCACACTGTCCAGCTTGCTATTAGTGCACAGTTCTCATGCCAGGCTCAGTGATGGCAAAGGAGTGCATTAGTGCACATGACAGGGATAAATTGCACATCCATGAAGGCACCTAATGCATTTCAGTTAAATATCTTGTGTAGCTGGTACTGGTACCTCTTTCATTTTACGTATTACACAGCCTCCCATGCTGTGATGCAATTCTTAGTCTGAAAGAGACATCATCAAGTAAGGTATCTGAAAACTATAATTAAGTACATACATACTTCAGTAAATGTACCTGCATGTGTAATCTAATGCTCATTGTTGACTCTCATTCTCTTGATTCATGAACTTTACATAATGCAAACTGTATCTTAATTTCTTTATGTGGCCATCAAAATGAAGAAGTACCATCTAACAACATTAACTGCAGCTCTTCTTGCGCTCTCCTGCTGCTCTGACAAATGTAGACGGTGGGGACAATTTGCATTCGATGTGTAATCACACTGCCCTGCTGCTGAATGTCTGGTTGGGTTCTTCTCTGCAAGGAAACATCTGATTAATTGCACACTGCTAAAGAGCTTCACTCAGCAGCCAGGCTCACAGGCTCATTAACAAAGAATGGGAGGCGAGCGAGGGAGAATGGCACCACGCAGCTGTGCTCTGTGCACACCTTACTGAAGATTCACTTTGAGATGGACACCTATCAATAGATGTAGACAGCACCCCCCCCCCCCCCCCCCCCCCCCAATCCGTGCGAAACCACCTTTTTCTCCCCGCCCACCC